>APFE030993948.1:0-20568 GCA_000404065.3 Pinus taeda
ATACAAATTGGAGCTTCCTGCAGCTTCTCGATTGCACCTAGTTCTCCATGTTTCATGTTTAAAGAAGGTTATAGGCGAAAATCTCCCAATTCAAACAATATTGCCAGAACTTGATGAGGAAGGAAAAAATATATTGGAATGGGAAGCAGTCACAGAAACAAGAACTCGACAGCTACGAAATCGGTCAATTTCAGAGTATCTTATCAAGTGGAAGAACTTATCCACTGAAGATTCTACATGGGAGGATGAGAATTTTATACAGAAGCATCCAGAACTACTTAAGCATTGAGGACAACACTTTTTTAAGGAGAGGGGCATGTTGGGTCCCTATAATACTAGTGATTACCCCATTACTATTGTAGTTGTACCCCTTATTAATATTGTCGTGCCCCTATTGTTATTACTGTGCCCCATAGAATCCCTCTATTGTTATTTTTGTGGCTTTATATTATTATTGTTAGGTCGGTTGGGTTATATTGTGACTCCTTATACTCCTATATATAGAAAGGAGATTTTATCATTTGAATCATCCAATAATTGTTCATTTATGTAATGTAAAGGAGGTTGCCCCCTCGAAGAGGCTAAATTCTAAGGCGTTGATCTATCTTTTCTATCTTTTCTTGAGTTGGTTTCATAACAAAGGCTTCTCATGTTTTCAGTCACTCATTAGGTGGACTGGGTTGCCTTGGCCTAGACTGTTCCTTGCCCGGTTAGCACTACACATTTATGGAAGAAAAGACTCTGCCTTCCCTCTAGAAATTGCACAAGCCTAGCCAGGCACTGACCTCTAGGCTTGCATTGCGCAATTCTTGCAGGCAGTGTCCTGTTGGCCCCAGAAACTACGCAATGCAGTTTGCTTGTTGCATGTCACTGCTAACTACAATTACGCATTGCGTAATTCCAGTTCTTAGAAGGCCAAGATGGACTATGCATTATGCAGTTCTAGCAATCAATCAGCCTCCTGATAGCCTAGACTATGTCTTGCGTAGTTTTGGCAGTCAGTCTCCCAACCTCCCAGTGGAAATTGCATGACCTTCATGATCAGTCACATAGGTATGTTGCAAGTCAGCTCTCAAGTTCATTTTTGTTTTCGATTAACAGATTGCTTGCCATGAGTGTTTCCATGTCTCCAGGTATTGTAGGTGTTCATTTGCCTCTTAGCAGCATAGGTACAATGGTTTCCAGGAGAGCAGAGTTGATGACACCATTTAGAGCATGCTTAAGGATGCAGTCAATCAAGTGTCTATGAACTTTCCTACCCATGAAGACATCAAGTTGTTCATAGATAAGGACATCAATATATGATGGCAGTAGCATCATAGTAAGCAACACCATCAACATCAGCTAAAGGCAGCATACCTGATGCAACGAACACAAGAGGAAAGTTGTTGACAACACAAAGGCATAACAAAGTTGCAAGCTTCAGCAGATCCACTTGTGGTGAAAGCAACTTTGGAGACTCAGGCTATGAGGTGATGACATGACATGAAGATCACGCGAAGGTAGAGAATAGAACATAGAAGGAGTTGCATGTGCTCAAGTAGTAACTCAAGGAAGAATAGGAGTTGCATAGACAAGAGAGTGAGTTGCAGCAAGAACAGGTGTAGAAGGATGACACTGTGTCAGTACAAGTTATAGATTCATCCTAGTAGCTGGCACGGAGAAGAAATGGTGAGTGGTTTTGTTGATCACATGCAAGGGGATTTAGCAACATGCATGTCATTGTCAGCACACATGCGATCTAACCCATTTGGCAGACTCACCGAGGCAAAGACAAGAAGCAAGTCCAATTGGAGCTGAACATCTAGTTGATAGTTGATGTGCATGACCACCAACAACACTCGAAGATCAGCACAGACACTATGCATCAGTGTGTTGGCGGTTCTTTCACACCTAAGAAGACCATGTGCATGCTATAAAACGAGTTGGATAGAGGAGCCATACCAATGCACCCGGATGCAATGGAGGCAAGAGTTCACTTCAACAAGATGTCACCATGGAGAGAATGCACACCATCACGGATGACCAAGCCTGGCATCAGCTCACCACCTTCACCATCACAAGCATGTCAAAGAGTTGCTCTCACCACAATGGACCAAGTGTCAATGATGTCTTGTATGGCTTGCTCAAGCCATTTTGTCTCACATGGGAACATGTGCATTGTATTGTAACGTCTTATGAAGTGGAAGCTCAAGTGTCGATAGTTAGATGTAACAGTCATAGAGTAGATGAAGAGTCATGAGGGTAGATGAACTGCCACAAAGGGGAATGTCAAGGGCCACCCAACCCTTTGCTATAAATAGTCCCTCATAACTCTTTGTAAAGGCTTTTGGTCAACCAAGCTTCCGATAAGACTATCTTATAGAGAGCTTGGAAAGTATTGTAATGAGCCTTGGCTTCTCCACTGTGCAGAGCTAGTATATCTCTTTGGAGGAGCAAGCAGTTGTGGTTGTAACATTTCGCTGTCGGAACTAGTGGTTAGACATGGATGTATCGTATGACTGGAACTTACACTTCTTAATATAACAAAGCCAACACATTTCTTGCATATGTTGTATTGTATTCTATGCTATCTGGTTTACTCTAAATGATATATGTATTTGTTTACTTATGCCTGCATGTATGTACTATTATGTATAAGTATGTACGAATCTTTCTAAAATGTGTTGTTGGTTTAACTATCACTTTGGATTTCTCTCTAACTTATTTTCCAACTTGTGATGCATCTTCACTTGTGTGTTCCCTTCTTAACTCTTTGCTATCATAGGTTTCCAAAGGGCACACTCATCTCAACCTTGTGTGTTTGAACCTCTCATACACCTTCCTTGGCTTGTTACAACTGTCACACCCTTGCTACCAACAGGGACATCTTACTTGCCTCTGTGCGAAATCGTGATCAAAGCATTAGAGTACGACCCACTGCTGGGGCTCCCACACAAAATGGTTTGATGTCTAATTGGGACTTCTTACTAGGGAGATCCCCTTACATGTTGGCGGGTCCAACACCCTCAACATTTTGGCTCTAGAAGGAGGGCAAGATGACAAGCAGAGTCCTCAAATTTGTTTTAAATCTCTACATATCTGTCATGACTAACTATAGAGTTGCTCTTTCAGTGTGTATGTCCTATGGAAACGACTTCATTATCTTGGAAAATTTCTCAAATAACTTATCACATAAAACCTTCGATGGTGGAGGCCACGTAGCCTTGGTTAGGCACGCGGTTGGCATTGTAGACGCATGCGAAAGGCATGGAATATTTCAAGAGTACATGTCCTCCGCATTGTTCGTCTACACGCTTCAAGGGCACCCCATGCAATAGTGTGTCACACTGACAAAAAAATCTATTCATTCTCTTGCTCATCTGGTCACAGAGACAGACCATGGTTTCAATCACTTTAACCATAAAGCACTCGATCAAGAAATTCTGAAATTACGAAAAGAACCTAATGAATCCGTTGATCAGTTTTACAAATGCTTTTGTAATCTTGCATACTGATTTCACAAAGATGAGATTGATTGGGAATTTATTTATGGGAGATTTGAGTATTTTCTCTGCATATCCAAACCCCACTCAACAAACTTCGGTGATGGATCTGTACAATCATAATCAAGCACAGTTGTTGTCACAATTGATTGTTTTCCTTCACCCCATCAAACAGCTCCACCCCTGCAGAGTGATGTGGGAGATCATGCACACACATCTATTGAACTATCACATCCTCCCCCCCACCTGATCTTGAGATCTACATAGATTTGGCTTGCAAGCATGTTGGTTGTCACGTGGATTCATTCCCTCAATCTCTCTCCACACATTCTGTTGGTCCTCTAGATTGTACTGTCTTGTGTTCTTCTATTCTGAACTCCTCAACGGAGTTGGTGTTATGAAGCCAACCTTCGCCATCATTCATGATGAGTGTGTGCATGAATCTAAAGAAGAACCTGTGGTGAAGGATGACTCCCTTCCATCCACGCCTCATCCACTTTATCCTAACATCCCTTGTGATTCTGCTACTACTAATTTCCCCTGTGAAAACTCATTTCCCGAGGTTTCTACTTCTGATCATTCACAAGAAACATTGGATGTCAGTCTATCATTACAGTGTGGAGAGGACACATCTTCCTCCAGAAATCCTTCCAATTGTTATCTATCACTTTTGAAAACACATAGGGTGAACATCCTTGCTTCTCATCTACCCTTCTGCACAATTCATCAAATCATGAGGATATCGACAAACATCCTGAATTTTCTGATCTTGGTTGTCATGATCTCTCCACTTCTTCATCTAATCATGATGTTGATTCAATCATTGTTAATCTATCTAAGACACTGGTCTACAATGATTCATTTGTCAACGAAGTTGAAACCTCACAGACTGTCGAGGCACTTCAGCCCACGTTGATGGTTATGTCAAGCCCTCGCTGTCCTGAGGTTGGTTTCACTTCTGATCAGGAAATTGTTGAAACACTCAAGGCTCCTCATCACTCTCTGATTTGCATTAAAGATCAACCAAACACCCAGATTTCGCTTCCTCCACTCGAACTACACGATCCCATCATTCATGCCTTAGAGGAATCTTACACAACAAGCACACATGTACAGTGTAAGTTGTCTACCTTTCTCACATTTTCTTGCATGTACAGTCAAGAGAATGCAGACACTCAACATCTGCACAATACCATGGCAAGTCCACAGAGTGCATGTCACGCACTTTCACTCATTTTCGTTCTGTGGATGCTTGTAAGCTCATAATGTGTTTTCCTTCATTGTTCTATCTTTCACATTTGCTGGTTTGCACAGTTGTGTTGTTCACGAACCATGCCTTCACCAACATGGGTCAACCAATGCGCTGGTGGTTGCATTGGAAGCATCATTTCTCGTGAGACGACCCATGCACTGTTAGCTTAGGAGTAGGAGTAGTGTTTTTTTTGAGTTGTTTTCTTGCATGCATATTTGCTTCTTTCTTCATGTGTTTGTTTTCTTTCTTGTTCATTTGCTTACTCACTTTTCTTTCGCATTTCCTTTTGCTTCTTGCTTTGCTTTTTGGTTTGTTTGCTTGTTATTGTTTGTAGGTTAGTTTCACATGGGCTGTGTGCAACTCTTGAAACAAGTTGGGTTAAGTACAAGAGGACTTGTACAACTATCAACATTTGGTTATTTGTTGTCTGCTCTCTTATGTAAGAACTTGTTGTCTTCAGCCCATGATACATCAATGGAAAATACGTACCATTCAAAATGAATCTTGGTGAAAGCACAACGTTTTTGCACTAACTAGTGTCACCTACTCTAGTCGATTTTTTTTTTGGTTAACCATTGTAAGCTTAGTCAAGTAGAGTAACGTGAGGGGGAAAACCTAACAAGCACGTCAAAGGTATATAATAAAATACTTCTCTGAAGGAACAATGTATTTTTCTCTCAATAGTCAGGATTGCTCTTCCTCCCCTGAAATGAATAAGTGCTACACACAATTATGAAAAAAATGAAAAAATGAAAAGTGAAAAATGATAAAAATGAAAATGAATAAGGCGAAAGAAGAGAAATGCTTCCTACATATAGAGGTGATGCAAGTAACTCTGTCGGGGTACTGACCAGGCTCGCTAGCATTGGAACGATGCTTATGTTCCTACATGACTTACCCAGGGTATTGTCCACTTATTGGCAGCGGAGCAATACCAGAGATGAAACTAAGACTCTAACGACTATACTGCTTGTGCACCAATAGACCCCTCAACCCTAATCGAAAAATTTGTGTTGACTTGGCTTGGAATGTGTGTCAATTGACCAAGAGCTTGGCATATGCTACATATTACAATCAAGGAAGTCTTGAAACCAAGACAAATTGAGAACCGAACAATACTTCCGAAGGTGTTAGACTTGCTTTTCACGAACAAGGTCCATTCAGAGAGCTCGAGTTCTACCAGTGTGTCGCCAAGTGTTGTAGCAGCTACAAACACCCTCCCAAATTTTGCCTTAGCTTCATTTTGGAGCCTCCCTACCAACCTTTCACAACAACATGTCTTAATTTTTCAAGTACACAAGCTTCAGTGATTTTCTTACAGAATGACAACCTATCCATCAAATCTTGTTGCATCCTCCTCACAGGCTGTTTCACTAGACCTGGTCCAGCTGCAACCTGAGCAGCTCCCTCAAGAAATTGTACAAATTTGGAGGGGAACCAGCCTTCCCTCCAGAAATTGCGCAATTATGTCTGGCAGCCTGCTCAGCTCCATAATTGTGCAAATCTAGCTATCACTATTCACTAGGAAAATTGCGTAATTCCTCCCAGCAAGACTACTCAACCGAGAAATTACGCAATCCTAGGTAACAGTCAATTGATCTGCCCATAAATTGCACAATCCCACTAAGTAGCCAACCCAACTCCCTGCCTAAAATGTGCATTTTTTCCTCCCAGCTAAGCAGACTATTGCATGTGTAGTTAAGTTGACCAGTTCCCTCCAAGACTAAGCAAAATTTATTTGCATGCATGGGATGCTCCTCCCAAGGTAGCATGCAAAGGCATCCCTTGATTCAAAGATCTATTTTTAGCAGCTAGAGGTTACATGCAAGTATCAGCTCAGAAACCTCCCACCAAGTGTCGCTTTTCCAAGATTTGTGGCCTGCGCGTCCCAACCTTGATCTTATCAAAGCTCATAAATCGGACACTGTAGAGCTCATTCCTCACATAAACCTTACAGCTCTTGCATCCCACATTACAGTCGTTGGCACATTCAACTCAATTGTCTTGGGGTAAGCTCGCTACTCATGACTTGCGCTACATTTCTGGCACATTTTGTGTTTTGCTTTGTATCAATGTTGTCTTCTTGATTTCAATGAGCGTTTGCTTTCATTTGCATGCATACTAGCTTGTAACTAGCATAGTTTAAGTTTTCCTTTGCATCTCACTACTATTGCATGCATGAAACTATTTTGCACAGAGGGTCACTATTGCGGTGACTTACTTCACACACGTGCATGATTTCCTATTTTTTGAATCCTTCACTTATTGTTTGCATGAATGATCATTCACTCTCATTGCACTCATCTCACCATGCATTCAGGCTTCTCATAATTTTAGTCACCCATCGGCCAGACTAGGCTACGTTGGCCCGGACCGTGCCTTACCTCGCTAGCACTACACGTTTATGGAAGTGAAGAATCTACCTTCCCTCCATAAATTGTGAAAGCCTAATCAGGCATTGACCTCCAGGCTTACATTGCGTAACTCTTGGAGGCAGTGTCCTGTTGGCCCCAGAAACTGCGCAATGCAGTTTGTTGGTTGCATGTCACTACTGAATGCAATTACGCATTGCACAGTTTTAGTCCTCAATAGGCCAAGATGGATGGTGCATTATACAGTTCTAGTAATCAGTCAACCTCCTGACAACCTAGACTGTGCCTTGCGCATTTTTGGCAGTCAGTCTCCCGACCTCATGATTGGTCTCATTGGAGTGTATAGATGGAATAAAGATTTAATTCTTAGTATGGAGAATGCTCAGGATCCCATTCTCATGATTTAATACAATGTCTTAGTCAGACGCAACAACATAATGGAGAGCCATGCAGAGGTACACTTGGGCAGTATGGAAAACTGTAGTAGAGGCAACATTGAGTAGAGTGCAACAGTGGATCAAGACCCATGAGATTAGAGGAGAAAAGTGGGGAACACAACATTGTTGAGGGAACTATGTGGAGAGTGTTTTGTTGAGTGTGCACTACTGTGTGTGAGGATAAGTAAGCATGTTCTTCTGTGAAAGCCTGAATTTTCCTAAGAAGAAAGCAGAGACCCCGAGAGAGAGCCAATGCTATTGTGCAAAAGGCTGAATGTGCCTACATAGAGGAAGAAGGCCGACAAGAGTGCGATGTTGTGTGTAGTGGATAGAGGGCCAAGAGAAGTATGATGTTGTGGTGGTGATGGTAGGCTGCTATAGAGTGAGCAGAGACAGAGTGTTGTGTGGGCCAAGGGATGAAGAGAACATAGCTGATATCAAGTAGAGTGGTTATCAATAATAGTGAACATTGAATTCATGTTTGAGTGTGGGTTGGAGCCTACATATAGGGAGTTGGTGCTTCCATCTCTAGTGGGTGCTTGAGAAGGCGTAGGGGTTGGTGCCTCCTGAAATTTTGTGTTTGCATAAATCCAAAGAGTTGCAAGTTGGTGCTTGCAACATTTCTATGAATTCGGTGCTTCACATGGTGCTTCTGGTAAGCTAGACAAGTGTCTACAAATGGATGGAGTTTGTGCTTCCTACTAGTGGGTGCTAGCAAACAATAAAAAGGATTTGATGCTTCCTATGAGTGGTGGCTCAAAAACAAATCGACGTTATAGAGTAGGTGCCCTTATTTTACATCAATAACAACAAAAAGATTTGGTGGTCTTCCCGAAAGGGTTTCCACGTAAAACCTTCATGTCTCATGTGTTTGCTGGTCATGATGTGTATGATTATGTTGATTTATATGATTGTTGTTATGGCTTATTAAAGGCTGCTTTCATATAATGGATGCTAATTTTGAATGAAAAATAAAATTAGCCTTAATATTGATTCACCCCCGTCTCAATATTAACATTGTTTCCAACCAACAAGACCTCTAACAACATTACTGAAGGAAGATGCATTTTCTTGAACTCTAGAAGCAACTAAGGCCTTTTAATATCTTAAAGAGGAAATGTGTCAAGCACCGATCATAACTATGCAAGACTTCACAAAAACCTTTATTATGAAATGTGATGCCTTAGGAAATGTAATGGGTGTTGTTTTAATGCAAGAAGGAAGACCAACTTCTTTTGAAAGTTTTCCAATCAAAGGAAATTATTTACACAAACCTATTTATGAGAAGGAAATGTTGGAACTACTACTTGCACTAAAGAAATGGAGACCTTACCTAATGGGAAGACACTTCAAGGTAAAAATATATTTTGACAGTCTTAAATACTTTTTTGAACAAAAATTATCTTCAAAAGAGCAGCAAAAATGGGTCACCAAGATGTTGGGTTATGACTTTGAAATCATCTACAAAAAAGTGAAACAAAATTTTGTTGTGGATGAACTCTCTAGAAAGGATGAAGATGTGGAAGCATTGTTTTGTGCAATTTCTATTATCCAAACTGATTGTATAACCAAAGAAAGAGATGAATGGAAGAATGAAAAAGAGGTGTGGACACTCATTCAAAAGCTGCAACAAGATCCCAATATATCTTATACATTTAGCTAGAAAAATGAGTCATTATGGTACAAAGATCACTTATATCTTTGTAACAATTCCCAACTCAAGAAAAATATTCTTTTGGAATTACACGCCTCCCCCTTAGGAGGGCACTCGGGATTTTTAAAAGCTTACCACAGGGTCAAGAAGGAATTTTTTTGCGATGACCTTAAATTTGATATTCAGAATTTTGTGGCAGAATGTTTTGTTTTCTAACAAAATAAAGTTGAGACAATTAAGATCCTGGATTTGTTACAACCTTTAGCCATTCCAAGTCAGTGTTGGGAGGAGGTCTCAATGTATTTTAGCATAGGTTTACCCAAGTGTGAAGGAAATAGGGTTATCGTGGCAGTAGTTAATAGAACCAAGTATGCACACTTTTTTGCATGATCTCATAATTTTAAATCTAGTACAATTGCTACTACATTTATGGAAACAATTAAAAAGATACATGGAAACCCAAAGATTATTGTAAGTGACAAAGATCCAATTTTCGCTGAAATTTTTTTGGACTAAATTATTTTCTTGTCTTGATACTCAATTAGCTCATAACGCATCATATCATCCTCAATCTTATGGGAAAACTAAGATAATGAACAATTTTTTGGAAGGATATCTTCATTGCTTTGTATATGATAAACAAACACAATTGGTCAAGTGGTTACCTCTAGCTAAATGGTGGTATAACACTTCCTTCCATACCGTACCAAAAATTACCCCATTTATGGCACTTTATGGATATCAACCACCATCCATCACATCATTTTTGAGAGTACATTCTAAGGCTCAAGGAGTGGAAGATCACATCGAGCATCAACAATAATTTCTCTAACTCTTAAAGGATAAACTCAATTTGGAGCAGAATTGAATGAAACAATAGGTAGATCAACATTGTAGTGAAAGAAATTTTGATGTAGGGAACTGGGTGTTTTTATGACTACAACCATATAAAAAAATGTCCCTCAAGAAAGCTAAGAAGGATAATAAATTATCACCTAAGTACTATGGTCCGTAGAATTTATTGCAAAAGATTGGTACATGGCATACAAATTGGAGTTGCCTATATCTTCCCGAATACACCCAACTTTCCATGCTTCATCCTTAAAGAAGGTTACTGTGACAAGCTCCCAATTCAAACAATATTTCCATAACTTGAAAAAGAAGGAAAAATCATATTTGAGCTTGAAGCAGTCACGTGAACAAGAACCTGACAACTATGCAATTGATTAATTTCAGTGTGTCTCATTAAGTGGAAGAACTTACTCGTTGAAGATTATACATGGGAGGATGCAATTTTTATACAAAAGCATTTGGAACTAATAAAGCATTAAGGACACCACTTTTCTGAAGGAGAGGGGCATGTTAGGTCCCTATAATACTAGTGTATTCCCTTTATTGATATTGTTAGTGTAGCCCCCTATTGTTATTGTTGTCCCCATGTATCCCATGTTATTATTGTTGTGTTGCATAGAAGCCCATTATTCTTATTGTTGCACCCTAACATTATTATTGTTATGTAGAATTTGATTATATTGTGACCTCTTAGACTCCTACATATACCAAGGAAGTGTTATCATTTGTATCATCCAATTATCATTCATTTGTGTATTGTATAGGAGGTTTCCACCTCGAAGTGGATACTTTTTGAGTCATTGATCTATCTTTTCTTCTCCTTTGTGAGTTGATTGCATAACAATTTAATTTCCCTGAATCATTGTTTTGCTTTTTATATCTTCAATTGTTCACTTCCATCCATTTATGAAATGTAATTACTCCTTTAATGTTGCAATGATCCCTAGACTGTGAGTAGATATTGAAATCCATTACCATCATGAAAAGGATGTTTTTCATTACAACATGAGATGACTGAGGAGAACACACACTTTTTTCCATGGTAAATTTTATCTCACTCAACTTATAATCTGCTAGAGTTTAATATGCCCACCTCCACCTGTCCGGCCTCTAGCACTGCATTATGAACATGTTCCATATGAATATGTTGTTGCATATTCTAATGATGATCGCTCGTCTCCACTACATGAGATAGTTATGTAGTGGATTTATTAGGGAGATAATTACACTGTACATTTGAAATAAATGCTTCTACCTCCAATTCCTAGGTGGTTGTATGTTTGTTACCTCGATGCCATAATATTTAGATTTTACAATCATGGAATTGGTTTATTTTCTAGTGCACTGTCATCTATTCTCAATTGGGCCAATTCCAATAGAACTCGTTCTCAATTTTTTCCAAAAGAAGCTTTATTCTATGTAAGATTGGGGTCAGAAATTGCATGGGGTTGCCTGCTTTTCCCACCTAGTTTATTACGATCATTGGGTTGCCAAATTCCATCAAATGACGAATACCTATGGTGTATTCCAAGTTCAGTCCTTGCCATAATGTTATATTCCCCTTGGTTGTTAGTTTCTTCCCCAATGCCCTAGGTGAATTCAATCACCCTTGCTTCATCAAGGTGAGAGATAACTCCTACCACTCCTGCCACGCCATGTTAGAGTTAGATTATTATTATTGTCATTAGTATAATTAGTTATCAAGATTTATATTTAATAATAATGATAAATAATCATATTTTTAAATAGTATATTGAATATTTATTTTTAATATTTTTTATTATAAATAAATAAATACTATAATTAATTTTTAATTAACCTACGTGGACTAAAACTATTTTTTATTGTAAATTTTTTCTCCAAAATGTAAAATTCTTTACCAAATCTAATTAAAAACACAAGAATATATTTTTTTATTAATATTAAAATTTCATAGTTACATTGATAGTGTCTATTTTGAAGTAAGACTTTTAATTTAATTATCAATAATTAGGTGGATGGTAAGGATTTAACTACGAAAAAATATAGAATATAGGAATATAATTAGGTGGATGGTAAGGATTTAACTATGGAACAATATTGAATATTCATAGTAGTATGCTCAAATCTTATCTCTAAAGTAGTTATGTCATTTTTCCCCCTTTTAATTAAATTGATTGATTAAAAAATGTCATATGAACATGTGTTATATGAAACAAGTTATTGTTTTTCTGGGCATGTGAGATTGATAAACCATGATATTGCAATAAAATTTATTTATAGATTAGGAATCATTATGGTAAAGTGGTAGTGAATTTAGTATATTCCTTAGCTATTTAATTTACATGATTGCACTAATTATAAAATTGACCATTAAACATCACATATCTTTACTCATTATATATCTTTTTTCTTATATATCAAAACAAGACATAACATATATAATCTAAATACAAAACACTATTTTTTGAAATACAATATGCGTGTGATGTGTGGATGTGAATTTAGGTAAATGTAATTTATCTAAATGATTAAAAGAAAAGAAAGTAATTTGTGCTTACAACTAGCACAACCACATTAACATATATAACAAGTGTATATAAACACATTAGTTAACATATATAACAAGTGTATATAAACACATTAATAATTATTACGTTTATGGTAGAGATTTATAAACGCCAATATTAAAACTTAATATTATAAATACTAATATTAATGCCCAATATTTTAAATTAATATTTTAAAAATAATATTAAACCATATACATTTTAAATCCTACTATTATAAACCATATATAATAAACTCTAATAGTAAATCCAATATGATAAATCCTAATGTTAAATCCTATAATATAAACCCTATATTTAATATTAGAGTTTATACATCCTCCCATATACCTAATAATCTGGTTGAATATATCAACTACGTTTATTAATATGATTATGCTAGTATTAATCTTAATATTAAACATTATCTTAATACCAAACTTATTATTAAATTATTATTTTTTTTGTAAGCTTGGTAATACTTATTTTTTATTATTAATTATCCATAGGCACATAACAAAAAATATGTTTGGTGGTATGTTATATACATATTTGGGCATTGCAACTCCAATCACATATGTCCTTAAACCAGGGCTTCTAAACCCCTAAAAGTGTTGTTTCATACCCTAAAGGAACAAGGTCAATTGATTACTTCATTTCCTAGAAGTTCTCCCTGAAAAACTGCTCAGAACTGGTAAAAACTGGACCATACAGACTACTCTATGTTGAGGGTGCGATGCATCTCATCTGTTACACATAGAGGGTGTGATTCCTACTGAAAAACCCTTCAGTAGGGTGCGATGAGCGAGAGAATACAAATGGCAGAGGCAGTTTGCTAGGTGGAAACCCAAAGAATCTTCTAGAAACTGCTCATTTGACACTTGCCTCTCTGAATTCGCCTAGCGATGAGTAAGAGATCATGAAATCTCCAAGTGGAAACCAAGAACTATCAGAGAAATGAACACTAAATAAAAATCCCAGAAGCTGGACTCTCCCACCTGCAAAATATCTATAATATGATCACTCATCCTAGAGATCTAGGGGCTGGAATTTTGTATTTTGTAAGGAAGTGCTCTGTTGGTTATTCTCTATGAACATGTAATTGTTGGGTGATTCTAGCTTTTTCATGGAGGTGAAGAGGGGGCTTTTCATGCCTGGGAGAGGAAGATGGTGCTGGGTAGACAGATTGGTTGTAATCCTCTTCTTCTACTACTTCTTCAATAAAGCTATTTGAGTTTTCCTCCATATTCTTGTATATTTCTAAATCTTGTATCGGTGTATGCATTTGTATGGTTAATATACATCTAATACTATATTGTTTATGGTTATAGATCTCTATGCTTTGATGGTATTATGCTGCTTTGACTCTGCAGGTGTTCTTTGAAGCAGGACAAGTGAGGAAAGAGTGACGAAGCTCTGTCAAAGGGAGGAGGAAACAAGCAAGGAGCCAAGTGAAAGGCTGAGGTTGGTACTCTCTGCTTCTCTCTCATCTATCTCTCATAAAGGAAAACACAAGTAACTTTAGTTTGTTTGTTTCTAAGATAGCTACCCATCTTAGTGGGACTAGCAGCTCTGAATGGAAACTAGTTTTCCCAATAACAAAATGGCGACTCCGCTGGGGAGTGAATAGTTTGATTGTTAGTTACTTTTGTTTGCTTTATAAACTACAGACGGAGCTTGAAGTTAAGCCATCTAGCCTTCGAACTGCTTTTGCTATGCAACTGCAAAGTAGATCAATGTTGCTTTAGTCAATCTCCGGGTTAGTTTATGAACTGAACATCTTACTTGAAAACATCCTAAGTGCCTTGGTGGTAGCTCAAATACCCTCATTAGATCAGCCTCTATACTTTGTGTTTACTGTCTACCATTAGCTCAGCTCAAATCCTTGAACTTAGCTGCAAACTGTGAGTAAAAACCAAGCTCAGTCTCGTCTCTAGACCATCGCACTATCTCTCATTGGCAACCTGGATGCATTGCACCTCTCGTGTGTTGCAGGTGAGATGCATCCCTGTTTCCCTGTGTTACAAGTGCAATGATTGAGTGAGACTGTTTCTGCCTCCAAATTTTTGTTTTTTCTTCATTGTCTTCAGATTTATTCAGTAGTTTTGTTGCCTATGATTAGTATATCACTGTTGAAACTTTCTTCCTTTGCATTATTCAGTCTCCATTGATAAATATTTGTGAGTGTTCTTATGTAATTTTTATCATTTACGGTTCTCCTTTACAAATAACAGCTTAATCGAACTATCGTCTTTTGATTTGAAAGTGTCGCAAGTGTTGTTTTTAGTCAAAGAAAAAAGTGTCATAAAGTCTTCCTCTTTTAGATAGTCGATTACACTTTTGCTATTGTATTTGATTTGAATCATCAATTCTTTGAAGTGTCGAAAGTAGTTTTCAAGACGAAATTGAAAGTGTCGTCTAAATCTTCCTTTTGGTTTTTGAAAAGAAATTGCTAAAGTGTCGCTTTGAGGAATGATAGTTCAAATTTGTACTTAGTTTTATTTTTGTCATTCACACATTAAGGAAACTGATAAAAAAATACATGCATGTGCATTTGCATTTAGACTGCGTGCGGAAATTGATTTAGGACAATGCATCTTAGTGTGTGCTCTCTGCTCTATGTTGAAAGAATTTTACTTCTCTTTTCTTAGTAGCTAGGATTTTCATTGCAAAAAGAAAGTAAACGACTTTTTATCATCTTAGATTGCATATTTAGGAAATGTATATCTACATCACACAATGAACCTTAAAGGCAAACTTCTTAAGAAAGATCAATTGTAAAATAAACCTCAATGAACATAAAAACACTTTGAAACCTAACGCACAACATTTAGAAGTCTAGGCTAGAGACGTATTTTGGCATCGTAAAGCCTGGTAACTATTGTTTTCATCGTAGGTTGGGTGATTCCTCCTCTTTGATACGAAAAGTGCCAGTACGGACTTGTGCTCCCACGTACAATTGAGTATATATTAGGAGACCACAATAGGCTATATCCTTTATCCTTAGGAAGCCGTGTGTGCCGCCCTATCGATCACAATGCACTAAACACAACATTCGGGAAGATTGACTGCCGTATGTCAAAAGCATTATGCAATTTTGCGATTGGTTTGGTAATCCCTCTGTCTAGATTTCCAGAGTATTCACTTTCATTCCTTTTCAGACTCCTTAAAAGAAAAGGTCCATGTGAGCACTTGTCACTTCAGGCTCATTAAAAATCAAAGGTGACTAGAGTCATCTTTAGCTTTCTCTTGACTCTTTAAAATTGAAAAATAAAGTTGTGTCAAAGCGTCATAAAATTTATTTTAATCGGAATAATGTCATTGTTCCCTCGTTGGTCTTAGGTTGAGAAAATGGAGTCCACCAATCAAGGATTTCCCCTTGGGGGAAATCCTAGTCCTTTCTCTTCTTGGGAAGATGTTGGTGCTCCACATATGGCTACATTGTCCCTTCCAAGACTTACAATTGGCCTACCGGTATGGATTTTCTCAACCTCTATCATTCAAAACACTATAGTTCCTGAGAAATCAAATCAACAACCAGATGATACTAGAGTTTCTCCCCCACCTTCCACTTCGTTTGTGCCTCCCTCTCCTTCTTCCTCTTCGCTTGGTGAAACTAGCAACACTAAAAACCAAGTAACTGAGAAGAAGAAGAAAGGGAAGGAGAAGAAGAAGAAGAAGCCAACAACGAAAGGGGGTAACCATGCATCATCTGGTGAAAATCCACACACTGCACCAGCCAAACCTAAATCTCCATGTGTCATTTGAAAAGGAGACCACTATCATCAAGATTGTCCTTGCATCCTGCGGATCTTGAGGGACTGGTCTCCTTGCTTGCACAATTCGGTGTCTTCAACCTCTGACGATCATGTTGAGAGTACACCATCAATTAGTGAAAACGAAGTCAATGGATAGAAAGGAAGGTCTAAATTTCCTTGTATATTGTGTGAAGGAGATCACGCCCTCCATCATTGTGCTTTCCTGGACGAAGCTAAAAGAGTCTTGGATAATCATCCTGCTTCACCGCAGCGACTTCCTCTTAGATACAAGAAACTCTTGCCGAGTCCGTTGCTAGTTGAAAATTCAACTGACACACCTTTTTTGTCGGTCGAAGCACCTATCATTGAAGATAAACCCTCTGAGTCCACATCGGACCAATGTCAACAAGTCAAGATGGCAGACGACCCAATCTTGTCTTCAGAAGGTCCACCTTCAGATCATACAGTCACCAAAGGAAATGAGAATGACATCGTTCAAATTATTTTTTTTAACACAGAAACCTATGAACATGGGGGAAATCTACCCATTCATATGGCCATTTATTCGGTCCCTCCTCTAAGAAATCTAGTCGTTTCCTTCGATTGGAATCTACTAGGGAGACCTCGCCTACCATTCAATGTACCATTTTGAATCATAGTACAAGCTTACATAATGATCATGGCTGGTACTATCATAGATGAAGGGGCTTCCGTGAGTATCCTTTCCTCAACTGCTTGGAAAGCACTTGGTTTTCCATCGCTTCTGCCTGAGATCTGAAATCTGTTAGGCTTCAACAAAGGAACCAGTCGACCATTAGGGATCCTTCCAAATTTGTCTATAACTTTGAGAGGGAAAACCGTTTATTTGAATGTAATGGTAGTCCAAAGACCATTATCTTACAATCTACTCCTTGGGCGTGACTACATTTATAGCATGGGAGATATTGTTTCCTCACACTTTCGAGTGATGTGTTTCCCATATGAAGGCAGAATGGTCCATCTCGTAGACCAGCTTTCATTCCCCAGTTCAAACACAGCTACTAGTCAAGTGCCATCCCTAACTGGTCTTTTTGCATAAGGAATGTCTCATCAACCTCCAGTCCATCCACTTGATGAGTGCGAGTGATTCGGTGAATGTGACTAAACCCAGGGGGCATGTGCCCTAGTCTGCTTTGGCAAAAAAACCCCAAATAGAAGGTAGTTTTCCGCGTAGGATATATGACTAGTCTGACACACCCGTCCATTTAGGAAAATGGAATTAGATTGGAAACGGATTCCCTCATCAAAGGTTATGTGAGTGGAAGCTCCCACCATTCACCTTTGTCTATTTCAATGGACAGAGCCAAGGAAGTGTTTTTCCTATAAATGCGAATGGAACAACCTTGCTTTAACGCAAAAACTTCCATATGATAACATGGAAACTCTACTTCTCTTTATACCTGGGGGCATGAAAACATTTTGCTTGCAAGTAAAAATTGACCTTTTATTTTCTTAGTTTGTAGGCTCTCAACCCTTTAAACTCATAGGTTAGTCGTTCCTAGCTTGCATACAAAAGGCTCCAGAGCAAAGTTGCCATGGGGTAAGCTCCCTAAAAAATGAACCTGTTGATGAGAGATATCCTTATTATATGACTAGCATGAGCAATGTTTCCGCAAAGTTCAAGCTCGTTAAAAAATAAACCTAGTTATGAGCATATGTTCCCCCAGAGTTCAAGCTTGTTAAAAAATGAACCCACTTTCGGTAAATAACCTTTGTGATCGCATTACTATCAGCTTTTGAGCCTTGGTCGTGTTCTTACCATCACCCCCACTTTTTAGCTGATCATACGCCTCCACTTGATTGTTTACCTTTTTGAGGAACAGCTGCGACGAGTGATTCTGTTAGCCATCTTCTACACTAACGTGATTGAAAAGTTCCAAACCTTACCTGGAACCAACTGCTACCCAAAACTATCACTCATTCCTCAAAGATGAGTCTCTTTTAAGCTCTTTTTAGACTCGTAAAATATAAAAATATTGTTGAGCAAGTTCCATCCCTCCTCTATATTTTAATCTTTTTAGACCCGAGCGATCATTACACAAAAAGATCAAGCGCTTGTCTTTTTCGGCTCGTTAAAGTGATCAGAAAATTCATCCCTTTCGTATTATTTTATACTTTTTCGGACTTAAGGGATTATACTACTAAAAAGGATTACTATAGTTTCCTTTTCATCTCTTTTCAGACTCTCTAAAACTGAAAAGGACTGAGTTATCTTTGTCATTAAACTCATTAAAACAATAGTGACAAACGTGTCCATTACAGACAAGAGTGAGTTTCACTGTCACTAGGCTCACTAAAACATAGCGATAGGTTTGCCCAAAGGGAAAATTATAGAACAAGCATATGTTATTCTCCTCAAGCTTGAAAAAAATAAAGAGGTACTGGTCAACAATGACTGGGGAAAAATTGGGAAGAAAACTTGAATAACTTCATTGGTAGCAGGTCAATCTTGAACATGACACTTTCACTCCGTCACCATGGTTGAGTCAGGTTGGGTTATTCCATTCACCAGTCATATCACCATTGGTCCTTCGTACCATCCATTTTTTTGGGTTAACGCTACCAATCCATTTCAGTGTCGCCGATATGTTCAAGAGAAGTCGCTAAGATAATTCACTAGCCCAGCTAACATCTCATCTGCTACAATACCTTCACGCTTCATTCTTTCATGACCACCACCCTGAACCTTGTATCATCAGATCATTTTCACCTCCACAAAATCATTTGCTCCGTTCCGTGTCGTAGATATGGGATTCATTAAGGTCCTCCTACGACGGGTCACTTCCTGTCGACATCAGCTCATTATCCAAGAAGTCAACTTAGGAACAACCCTTTCAGTACTTTGAAGCTTGCATGCCTTAATGGCAAGTTTCTCACTTCCGGCGACAGGTTTACATCAATGGCCTTCAGCCGAACGATTTTGGGTGGTGTTTGACATCGACTCATGTATTCACACCACGTGAGTTGTACTGCAGTACCTTGAGGGTCATTATCATTATCGGTGATTCCTCTCACACCTGTTAACAACTTACATCATTGGCTAGTAATCAGGTGATGTCTTTCCATGTTCGACATCAGAACATCTTTTCACATGGTTTGACTTGTACTTCAGGCGAAGATTGAATGAGTCTAAAGACCCTGGATCTAGTTTCATCCATCCGGGCTGCAATATATTTAGGAAAGATAAAGACATCAAATGTACATCATAGCTGCACAGATAATCATCCAAGCTAAGGGATGATGGCTCTACAAAAATCATCAGTCTACCACACAAACAATTGTCTGCCCTATGTACATGAAAATGAATTTATAAAGGTGAGCATAGGAATGCCCGCCTCAGCTAGATCATGAAAATATTATGAAGATAATGTATTGTATTGTATCTTATTACAGGTCACCTTCCAGTTCGAAAAACCTTGGATCCTCATGATAAAGCATTTCACCCGACATAAGAAGATTTACGACCTCATGCTTTAGGGGGGCCCTGTTATAGACATATTTGGGCACTGCAATCCCAATCACATATGTCATAAACAAAGGGCTTATAAACCCCTAAAAGTGTTTTTTCATACCCTAAAGGAACAAGGTCAGCTAATTACATCATTTCCCAGAAGTTCTCCCTAAAAAACTGCTCAGAACTGGTCAAAACTGGACCATACAGACTGCTCCATGTTGAGGATGCAATGAATCTCACCTGTTACACATAGAGGGTGTGATGCATACTGAAAATCCCTTCTATAGGGTGCGATGACTAAGAGCAGACAAATGGCAGAGGCAGTTTGCTAGGTGGAAACCCAGAGAATCTCCTAGAAACTACTCATTTGACACTTGCCTCTCTCAATTCGCCCAGGTATGAGCAAGAGATCATGAAATATCCAAGTGGAACCAAGACCTATTAGAGAAATGACACTAATCAAAATCCTAGAAGCTGACTCACCCACCTACAAATATCTATATATGGATCCCTCACCCTAGAGATCCAGGGGTTAGAATTTTGAATTTTCTAAGGAAGTGTTAGTTGGTTTCTCTGTGAAACATTGTATTGTTGGGTGATCTAGATTTTCATGAGGTGAAGAGGGCTTTCATGCTGGGAGGATGGCGCTGGATTAGACAGCTTGGTTGTAATCCTCTCTTCTACTACTTCTATCAATAAAGCTATTTGAGTTTTCCTCCATATTCTTGTATATTTTT
>APFE030993948.1:29412-43096 GCA_000404065.3 Pinus taeda
TTGGTAGCTCGGACAGACGAACTCCAGGCCGTCCAAAGATGATCCACGTTGATGTCTGAAAACATCCAGCGCATTAAACTTTTGCTGCTGCTCAGGTTCTCTACCTTCATCGTCATTTTCTTCGAATGCGAGTGGAACAATCTGCTTCAATTTAGGTGATTTCTTCGAATGCTCCTCTCACCTTTGACTTCTTTCTCAGTTACTGCATCTAATTCTTGACCAACAAACTCATCTTTAGCATTTTCTTGTATATCTGTGGTTTCAGCATGGCCGGCCCATGGAGGAGGGTTAATAGCGTTGCTGCTATCAAAGTTCTTTTCCTCCTTGCTGGATCTGGAACCCTCGCAGTGCAGGCGCTTCCTTGGCCACATTAAGTTACCCTGGCCTTCCCTGGCCTCCTGCTTTTGCTGTTGCTCAGCTTTTCTGCCTTCACCATCGTTTTCTTTGTAAGTGGAACAATCTGCTTCTATTTAAGTGATTTTTTTGAATGCTCCTCTCAGTTTTGGTTCTTTGTCCGCTGGTGCATCTAAGTCTTCGCAGGCGGACTCACCTTTAGCATTTTTTCTTGCAGATCTGTGGTCTCAGCACGACATGCCCATGGAGAAGGAATAATAGCTTTGCTGCTATCAAAGTTCTTTTCCTCCTTGCTGGATTTGAACCTTCCGGTGCAGGCTGCCGCTGTCGCAGCCATGTGTTCAAACAAATCGACAGCCTTACGTAAATTCTTTAAATCCTATCTTTAAATTAATTAAATTCTTTAATGCTGTGGTGCTTCAGGCTAATTCTGATGTGGCCCATAGCGCTAATGTTTACTATACTCATGAATTCTTTTATGTTTGGGTTCATACTTTTATGTTTAGGTTACACTCATAAAGAAACCGTATGGTTCTCTTTTACAGAAAATATTATCTATGTACTGCAAAACATCTTTGTCTTTACAGTTTAGGAATAAATTGAAATTTAAATATCTAGTTTCTGAATTTTTGTTGTTTGTTTTTTTCTCACAGTTATAAAAGAATTGCAGATTGTTTGATTTTTTCTCAGGCATAAAAGAATTGCAGAGGCTCTAATGCTTTTGACGGATCTAATTTAATGTGTGGTAATTCCCTTCTTCTTATTGATTTGATTTAGTTATATTTGGATGCATTTTCAATAGCATATCAATTTGTTCACTTAAATTTAAATTAAACTTTTTGTTGTTAGAGATAGCAAAAAATTAGAGAGTTATTTAAATTTAAATTTAATTTTTCTCATTTAAATGTTAAAATTAAACACAAATGGTGCAGGCCAACTTGTAATAATTTAAGATCGATTATTTTAAGAATAACTAACAACATTCCAATTATTAATTAAAATCTAAATGTATAATTATAAATGTTTAAATATTATTTAAAAAATTTGTAAAAAATAGGAATAATATTTTTTTTTTAAAATTATAAAGAAAGTTATTTTAATTAAAGCATTAGATAAAAATTTAATAATTTTTATTGATTTACAAATCTAATTTATTCCACTTTAAATATCAAAATAATTCAAATTCTTCCGTCTCATGATTAAAGCCATTAGATTATAACCATTAATTTAAATTAATAAACGTTTTATAATTTAAATAATAAATCTAATTTATTCCATTTAAATATCAAAATCAAACACAAATTCTGTTAGGATTAAACCATTAATTTAAAATAATAAAATAAAATAAATTTGGAGTATAAAAAAAAGGATGCCGCTGAATACAGATTTAATGTTTTGGATGGTCAAGGTTTTCAATAAGTTGATTAATATTAATGCACTATTACAAGAACAATTACAAGAATGACACCCATCGCTTATGACAGACGGGCATTGAAATTTTCCGACACCCTTTTCTATCGCCGTTTTTTTCTGACACCTTTTTTTTATCGCCGTTTAATTGTAACTGCCTTCCAATCCAACGGTGCAGATATACAGGTGTAATTTGGTCAAGTGGAGATTGAGAAGTACATTGCCCAATGAACTGAGGCGAAAACCTTTTCTATGCGGCAAAGTGCTTATTGGCGACTCCATCTGACCTGTTGATCTAGGGATTCTGTGAATTATATTCAACTCCGTCCATTCTGCTCCAAGCTCTGTTTATCCTATGGAGTTTAGTTCCATTCCTTTATCCCTTCGTCCGCAGTGTGAATTATGAGAGAAAATCGAGTTTGCCATGGCTTATTCTTTTGTTTGTAATTCGAAGGTGAGGTATACTTTGATATCCATTATCACTTCACTATTGCTGATGTAATCACGGAAATGGCCATTTAAATGCTCAGGTATACTTTGACATCCATTTTCACTTCACTATTTTTGTAATTTTTTTACATTATAGTACTGGTGGTGTAATGACGGAAATGGACATTTACATTTCAGGGGAAATGCTGCAATACACACGAAAATGAAAAGAATTCGGCAAAGAAGAAGCCTTGCAAATGCATCGATTCCAATAAACAAATTACAATGATTATCACTCAGGTATACTTTGACATCCATTTTCACTTCATTATTTTTGTAATTTTTTACATTATAGTACTGCTGGTGTAATTACGCAAATAGCCATTTAAATTTCAGGGGAAATGCTGCAATACACACGAAAATGAAAAGAATTCGGCAAAGAAGAAGCGTTGCAAATGCATCGATCGCAAGAAACAAATTACAATGGTTATCAATCATATAAAGTATTTATGATCGAGGGTAAACAAATCTGCATTTATATTTTTTCTCAGCCATTGGTAGCTCGGACAGAGGAACTCCAGGCGGTCCAAAGATGATCCACGTTGATGTCTGAAAACATCCAGCGCATTAAACTTTTGATGCTGCTCAGGTTCTCTGCCTTCACCGTCATTTTCTTCGAATGAGAGTGGAACAATCTGCTTCAATTTAGGTGATTTCTTAGAATGCTCCTCTCACCTTTGACTTCTTTCTCAGTGGCTGCATCTAAGTCTTGACCAGCAGACTCATCTTTAGCATTTTCTTGCATATCTGTGGTTTCAGCATGGCCGGCCCATGGAGGAGGGTTAATAGCGTTGCTGCTATCAAAGTTCTTTTCCTCCTTGCTGGATCTGGAACCCTCGCAGTGCAGTCGTTTCCTCGGGCGCATTAAGCTACTCTGGCCTTCCCTGGCCTCCTGCTTTTGCTGTTGCTCAGCTTTTCTGCCTTCACCATCGTTTTCTTTCAATGTAAGTGGAACAATCTGCTTCTATTTAAGTGAACTTTTTGAATGCTCCTCTCAGTTTTGGTTCTTTATCCGCTGGTGCATCTAAGTCTTCACAGGCGGACTCACCTTTAGCATTTTTTCTTGCAGATCTGTGGTCTCAGCACGACATGCCCATGGGGAAGGAATGGATTTGAACCTTCGGGTGCAGGCTGCCGCTGTCGCAGCAATGTGTTCAAACAAATCGACAGCCTTACGTAAATTCTTTAAATCCTATCTTTAAATTAATTAAATTCTTTAATGCTCTAAGTGAATTTTTTGAATGCTCCTCTCAGTTTTGGTTCTTTATCCGCTGGTGCATCTAAGTCTTCACAGGCGGACTCACCTTTAGCATTTTTTCTTGCAGATCTGTGGTCTCAGCACGACATGCCCATGGGGAAGGAATGGATTTGAACCTTCGGGTGCAGGCTGCCGCTGTCGCAGCAATGTGTTCAAACAAATCGACAGCCTTACGTAAATTCTTTAAATCCTATCTTTAAATTAATTAAATTCTTTAATGCTCTGGTGCTTTATGCTAATTCTGATGTGGCGCATAGCGCTAATGCTCGCTATACTCATGAATTATTTTATTTTTGGTTTCATACTTTTATGTTTAGGTTACACTCATAAAGAAACCCTATGATTTTCTTTTACAGAAAATATTATCTATGTACTGCAAAACATCTTTATCTCTACAGTTTAAGAGTACATTGAAATTTAAATATTTAGTTTCTGAATTTTTGTTGTTTGTTTTTTTCTTACAGTTATAAAAGAATTGCAGATTGTTTGATTTTTTCTCAGGCATAAAAAAATTGCAGAGCCTCGAATGCTTTTGAAGGATCTAATTTAATATTTGGTAATTCCCTTTTTCTTATTGATTTGATTTAATTATATTTGGATGCATTTTCAATAGCACATCAATTTGTTCACTTAAATTTAAATTGAACTTTTTGTTATTAGAAATAGCAAAGAATTACAGAGTTATTTAAATTTAAATTGAATATTTGTTGTTGCACAAATATTTCCAATAAAACCTCATAAATATGTAGAATTTATCAATATGCCATTAGAACTAGCATAACTGTAGCTACACTCGAATCCGACACCTTTTGATCCCTGTTATCCAGTTTTGTATCCCTGCCCCATTCCCTCACTTTATCCGAAACCACATTCAATTTTTATAAATAGAACATTCGAAAAACACTTTGATCTACTGATTGGCTATCAGTGGCCCAATAATTCTAGTAAAACATTTGGATGAATATATCCCTCAATTGTAGATAGCAGTCTTATCGTGAGAGTAGCCAACACCAATTTCATGAAAAATGCCACCAATCTCGAAATCATTCAATCCTGACAGAGCTCTATGGATCTTGTTTTGATACCCACCCCAGCCAACATAAAACATAATCTATTGGGATATAGGATCATAAATAAGACCAATCCGTGGTCATCTTATTCTTATTAGTTCTTAGAGAGCCCATAGTTGCTCTTCTCTGATCGCCCGAGGGAATACCTACCTATATAAAACGTTTTATTATGAATTTGCTTGCTACACATCTACCTAGTTGCGAGACAGACACAACAAAATTGGTTAAATTATATACATAATAGATATGGCACAATGCTAGTCTGTTTCCGAGCGAGGGAAGGGAAATAAGCCGTTCAATGAGTTTCTCCTCGTCCATCATCTAGAAAATAAGTTTTGTCCCCTCTCGATTATTAATTCCTATAATATACGGGGGCGAATTATTTGCGTCTAGAATGGTATGGATATCGAGGTTCACCAGAAGCTCCCAAACAATGCCTATTGATCTAGCTGTGTATTATCGTTTTGCATCCCAACTAGCAGGTGTTGATGCACAAAGCTTTCATGCTAGTGTTTGAGAGGCCCCACTTTATATACACAATTGTGCCGTGTTCCATGGCTAAAGGACCTCAAATCCCAACTCTCCATTTTTCGATTAATAAGGTAATGTGTAGTGCCTTAAGTAATAATAGTAGGGCCCATCGGATCATACATGCAAAGGATTCAGGTTAACCAATCGATATAGCTCGCCCTTTCATGCCGATCCCAATAAGCATGGGGAAACATCCAATTCTATGTTTTATGGGAAATTTTTTTACGTAAGGATGGGCAAGGGAGGTTTGACTTCCCAAGAGATAGATGTCAAGTCAAATCACCCATGGCACCCGTTTTAGATTCCCGTCTTGTGGTATCATAGTACTATTGTTTTTTCTTATGCAACATTTTATTATTATATTATGATATATTTCTTTTTTGTGAATGCTTTTACATAATATAAGTACATGATGGAAACATAACAACCACACCATAATCCTAGCTCATCATGGGGACTCATACACATTCACTATGACAATTCCTACATGTACATGTTAATTTGTATTTATATTCTATTAAATGTCAATTTCAATTTCAAATTTCTATTTCCATTTCTATTTCTTATTTTATTTCTATCTCCATTACCACATTAGAAATCGAAATAGAAACATCTAGACATACAACTACTCAGTACATTGATCATCACAAGTTATTTAGTTGATTGAGTTAACGAGTGGGAAAAGGCTACATGTCAACTAAAAAATTTGTTCAAGGGTAATGAGGTGTGAATTGACAATAAGACCTAGTTTTCAATGATCGTTTTCTGACATGTGTTATCTTTCACTATTTGTTAACTCTCTCTATACATAATTGGATTCATTATAAGAGTCAATTTCAATTTATCTTCAATGTCACCTTCATATTTTGTCACATTGATTTCCTTGAACTTCTCAATTTTTAATGAGCTTATTTTAAGGTTCATGTGATTTTCAAACACATTGATTTTAGTGTACATCTCAGTTCTAATTCTATTTCAGTTTTGTTCAATTTCTAGCACATTGATTTCAATGTACGTGTGAAATTTTAAAACATTGATTTCATGTACATCGCAATTTTTATTTTTATTTCAATTTGATTTGTATCTATATTCTATTCAATGTCAATTTCAATTTCAACTTTCTATTTCCATTTCTATTTCTTATTTTATTTCTATCTCCATTACCACATTAGAAATCGAAATAGAAACATCTAGAGATACAATTACTGAGTACATTGATGATCACAAGTTATTTAATTGAGATAGTTAAAGAGTGGACAAAGTCTACATGTCAACTACGGAATTTGTCCAAGGGTACTGAGGTGCGAATTGACCATAACAACCTCGTTTTCAATGATCGTTTTCTAACATGTGTGCTCTTTAACTAATTGTTAACTCTCTCTCTACATAATTGGTTTCATTAAAAGAGTCAATTTCAATTTCTCTTCAATGTCACCTTTATATTTTGTCACATTGATTTAATGGACATCTCAATTTTTAATGAGCTTATTTTAAAGTTCATGTGATTTTCAAACACATTGATTTTAGTGTGCATTTCAGTTCTAATTCTATTTAAGCTTTTTTCAACTTCTAACGCATTCATTTCAATGTACGTGTGAAATTTTAAGACATATATTTCATGTATATTGCAATTTTTATTTTTATTTCAATTTGAATTTAACGTACATGTCAATTTCTATGACAATTCCTACATGTACATGTTAATTTGTATTTATATTCTATTCAATGTCAATTTCAATTTCAAATTAGTGTTTCTTATTTTATTTCTATCTCCATTACCACATTAGAAATTGAAATAGAAACATCTAGACATACAATTACTGAGTGCACTGATGATCACAAGTTATTTAATTGATTGAGTTAACGAGTCGAAAAAGTTTGCATGTAACCTACGAAATTTGTTCAAGCGTACTAAGGTGCGAATTGACCATAAGACCTAGTTTTCAATGATCTTTTTCTGACATGTGTGCTCTTTGACTAATTGTTAACTCTCTCTGTACATAATTGGTTTCATTAAAAGAGTCAATTTCAACTTCTCTTCAATGTCGCATTCATATTTTGTCACATTGATTTCCTTGGACGTCTCAATTTTTAATGAGCTTATTTTAAAGTTCATGTGATTTTCAAACACATTGATTTTAGTGTACATCTCAGTTCTAATTCTATTTCTGTTTTGATTAGTTTCTAGTGCATCGATTTCAATGTACGTGTAAAATTTTAACACATTGATTTCATGTACATTGTAATTTTTAATTTTATTTAAATTTGATTTTAACGTACATGTCAATTTCTATGAAAATTCCTATATTTACATGTTAATTTGTATTTATCTTCTATTCAACTTTAATTTCAATTTCAAATTTCTATTTCCATTTCTATTTCTCATTTTATTCCTATCTTCATTACCACATTATAAATCGAAATATAAACATCTAGACATACAATTACTCAATACGTTGATGATCACAAGTTATTTAATTGATTGAGTCAACTAGTGGAAAAAGTCTAGATGTCAACTACGAAATTTGTCCAAGGGTACTGAGGTGCGAATTGACCATAACCTAGTTTTCAATGATTGTTTTCTAATATGTGTGTTCTTTGACTACTTGTTAACTCTCTCTGTACATAATTGGTTTCATTGAAAGAGTCAATTTCAATTTCCCGTCAATGTCACCTTCATATTTTGTCACATTGATTTCCTTGGACATCTCAATTTTTAATGAGCTTATTTTAAAGTTCATGTGATTTTCAAACACATTGATTTTAGTGTACATCTCAGTTCTAATTCTATTTCAGTTTTGTTCATTTTCTAGCACATGATTTCAATGTACGTGTGAAATTTTACACATTGATTTCATGTACATGCAAATTTTAATTTTATTCAATTTTTGATTTTTAACGTACATGCCCAATTCTATACAATCCTACATGTACATGTTAATTTGTTTTAATTCTATTCAATTCATTTAATTTCAAATTTGTATCCAGTTTGTATTTTTTATTTATTGCTATCTCCATTACGCCATAAAATCGAAATAGAAACATCTAGACATACAATTATTGAATACATTGATGATCACAAGTTATTTAATTGATTGAGTTAACTAGTGGAAAAAGTCTACATGTCAACTATGGAGTTTGTCCAAGGGCACTGAGGTAAGAATTGACCATAAGACCTAGTTTTCAATGATCGTTTTTTGACATGTGTGCTCTTTGACTACTTGTTAACTCTCTTTGCACATAATTGGTTACATTAAAAGAGTCAATTCAATTTCTCTTCAATGTCACCCTCATATTTTGTCACATTGATTTCCTTGGACATCTTAATTTTTAATGAGCTTATTTTAAAGTTCACGTGATTTTCAAACACATTGATTTTAGTGTACATTTCAGTTCTAATTCTATTTCAGCTTTGTTCAGTTTCTAGCGCATTAATTTCAATGTACGTGTGAAATTTTAACACTTAGATTTCATGTACATTGCAATTTTTATTTTTATTTCAATTTGATTTTAACGTACATGTCAATTTCTATGATAATTCCTACATGTACATGTTAATTTGTATTTATATTCTCTTCAACGTAAATTTCAATTTCCGTTTGTATTTCTTATTTTATTTCTATCTCCATTACCACATTAGAAATCGAAATAGAAACATCTAGACATACAATTACTCAGTACACTAATGATAAGAAGTTATTTAATTGATTGAGTTAATCAGTGGAAAAAGTCTGCGTGCCAACTACGGAATTTGTCCAAGGGTACTGAGGTGCGAATTGACCATAACACCTAGTTTTCAATGATCTTTTTTTGACATGTCTGCTATTTGACTACTTGTTATCTCTCTCTATGCATAATTGGTTTCATTAAAAGAGTCAATTTCAATTTCTCTTCAATGTCACCTTCATATTTTTTCACATTGATTTCCTTGGACATCTCAATTTTTAATGAGCTTATTTTAAAGTTCATGTGATTTTCAAACACATTGATTTTAGTGTACATTTCAGTTCTATTTCTATTTCAGTTTTTTTCAATTTCTAGCGCATTGATTTCAATGTATGTGTGAAATTTTAACACATAGATTTCATGTACATTGCAATTTTTATTTTTATTTCAATTTGATTTTAACGTACATGTCAATTTCTATGACAATTCCTACACGTACATGTTAATTTGTATTTGTATTCTATTCAATGTCAATTTCAATTTCAAATTTCTTTTTCCATTTCTATTTCTCATTTTATTCCTATCTCCATAACCACATTATAAATCGAAATAGAAACATCTAGACATACAATTACTCAGTACGTTGATGATCACAAGTTATTTAATTGATTGAGTCAACTAGTAGAAAAAGTCTAGATGTCAACTATGAAATTTGTCCAAGGGTACTGAGCTTCGAATTGACCATAAGACCTAGTTTTCAATGATTGTTTTCTGACATGTGTGCTCTTTGACAACTTAAAACTCTCTCTGTAGATAATTGCTTTCATTAAAAGAGTCAATTTCAATTTCTCTTCAATGACACCTTCATATTTTGTCACATTGATTTCTTTGCATATCTCAATTTTTAATGAGCTTGTTTTAAAGTTCATCTGATTTCCAAACACATTGATTTTAGTGTACATCTCAGTTATAATTCTATTTCAGTTTTGTTAACACATTGATTTCATGTACATTGCAATTTTTAATTTTATTTCAATTTGATTTTAACATACATGTCAATTTCTATGACAATTCCTACATGTACATGTTAATTTGTATTTATATTCTATTCAATGTCAATTCCAATTTCAAATTTGTATTTCCATTTCTATTTCTTATTTTATACCTATCTCCATTACCACATTAGAAATCGAAATAGAAACATCTAGACATACAATTACTGAATACATTGTGATGTCTCCATTACCACATTAGAAATCGAAATAGAAACATCTAGACATACAATTACTGCATACATTGATGATCACAAGTTATTTAATTATTTGAGTGAACGAGTGGAAAAAATATACATGTCAACTACATAATTTGTCCAAGGGTACTGAGGTGTGAATTGACCATAATACCTAGTTTTCAATGATTGTTTTCTCACATGTGTGCTCTTTGACTACTTGCTTACTCTCTCTGTACATAATTGGTTTCTTTAAAAGTGTCAATTTCTAATTCTCTTCAGTGTCACCTTCATATTTTGTCGCATTGATTTATTTGGACATCTCAATTTTTAATGAGGCTATTTTAAATTTCATGTGATTTTCAAACACATTGATTTTAGTGTACATCTCAAATCTAATTCTATCTCAGTTTTGTTCAATTTCTAGCGCATTGATTTCAATGTGCGTGTGAAATTTTAACACATTGATTTCATGTACATTGCAATTTTTAATTTTATTTCAATTTGATTTTAACGTACATGTCAATTTCTATGACAATTCGTACATGTACATTTTAATTTCTAGTGGATTGATTTCGATGTATGGTGTAATTTTAAGACATAGATTCATGTACATTCAAATTTTTTTTTATTTCATTGATTTTAACGTACATGTCAATTTCTATGACAATTCCTAAATGTACATGTTAATTTGTATTTATATTTATTCAATGTAAATTCAATTTCAAAATTCTATTTCCATTTCTATTTCTTATTTTATTTCTATCTCCATTACCACATTAGAAATCGAAATAGAAACAACTAGACATACAATTAGTATGTACACTGATGATCAGAAGTTATTTAATTGATTCAGTTAACGAGTGGAAAAAGTTTGCATGTCAACTACGGAATTTGTCCAAGGGTACTCAGGTGCGAATTGCCCATAAGACCTAGTTTTCAATCATCGTTTTTTGACATGTGTGCTCTTTGACTACTTGTTAACTCTCTCTGTACATGATTGGTTTCATTAAAAGAGTCAATTGCAATTTCTCTTCAATGTCACTTCCATATTTTGTCACATTGATTTCCTTGGACATCTCAATTTTTAATGAGCTTATTTTGAAGTTCATGTGATTTTCAAACACGTTGATTTTAGTGTACATTTCAATTGTAATTCTATTTCGACTTTGTTCAATTCCTAGCGCATTGATTTCAATGTACGTGTGAAATTTTAACACATTAATTTCATGTACATTGCAATTTTTAATTTTATTTCAATTTGATTTTAACGTACATGTCAATTTCTATGACAATTCCTACATGTACATTTTAATTTCTAGTGCATTGATTCCAATGTACGTGTGAAATTTAAACACATTGATTTCATGTGCATTGCTTTTTTTATTTTTATTTCAATTTGATTTTAACGTACATGTCATTTTCTATGACAACTCCTACATGTACATGTTAATTTGTATTTATATTCTATTCTATTCAATGTCAATTTCAATTTCAAATTTGTATTTCTATTTGTGTTTCTTATTTTGTTCCTATCTCCATTACCACATTAGAAATAGAAATATAAACATCTAGACATACAATTATTGAATACATTGATGATCACAAGTTATTTAATTCATTGAGTTTACGAGTGGAAAAAGTCTAAATGTCAACTAAGGAATTTGTCCAAGGGTACTGAGGTGCGAATTGACCATAAGACCTAGTCTTTAATGATCGTTTTCTGACATGTGTACTCTTTGACTACTTGTTAACTCTCTCTATACATAATTGGTTACATTAAAAGAGTCAATTTCAATTTCTCTTCAATGTCACCTTCATATTTTGTCACATTGATTTCCTTGGACATCTCAATTTTTAATGAGCTTATTTTAAAGTTCATGTGATTTTCAAACACATTGATTTTAGTGTACATGTCAGTTCTAATTCTCTTTTAGCTTTGTTCAATTTCTAGCGGATTGATTTCAATGTACGCGTGAAATTTTAACACATAGATTTCCTGTACATTGCAATTTTTATTTTTATTTCAATTTGATTTTAACGCACATTTCAATTTCTATGACAATTCCTACATGTACATGTTAATTTGTATTTATATTCTATTCAATGTCAATTTCAATTTCAAATTCCAATTTCTTATTTTATTTCAATCAAAATTACCACATTAGAAATCGAAATAGAAACATGTAGACACACAATTACTCAGTACACTGATGATCACAAGTTATTTAATTGATTGAGTTAACAAGTGGAAAAATTCTGCATGTCAACTAGGGAATTTGTCCAAGGCTACTAATGTGCAAATTGACCAGAAGACCTAGTTTTCAATGATAATTTTCTGACATGTGTGCTCTTTGACTACTTGCTAACTCTATCTGTACATAATTGGTTTCATTAAAAGAGTCAATTTCAATTTCTCTTCAATGTCACTTTCATATTTTGTCACATTGATTTCCTTGGACATCTCAATTTTTAATGAGCTTATTTTAAAGTTCATGTGATTTTCAAACACATTGATTTTAGTGTACATATCAGTTCTAATTATATTTCAGTTTTGTTTAATTTCTAGTGCATTGATTTCAATGAACGTGTGAAATTTTAACACATTGATATCATGTACATTGCTATTTTTATTTTTATTCCTTTGATTTTAACATACATGTCAATTTCTGTGACAATTCCTACATGTACATGTTAATTTGTATTTATATTCTATTGAATGTCAATTTCAATTTCAAATTTCAATTTCCATTTCTATTTCTTATTTTATTTCTATCTCCATTACCACATTATAAATTGAAACAGAAACATCTAGACATACAATTACTCAGTACATTGATGATCACAAGTTATTTAATTGGGATAGTTAAAGAGTGGACAAAGCCTACATGTCAACTACGAAATTTGTCCAAGGGTATCGAGGTGCGAATTGATCATAACGACCTCGTTTTCAATGATCGTTTTCTGACATGTGTGCTCTTTGAATAATTGTTAACTCTCTTTGTACATAATTGGTTTCATTAAAAGAGTCAATTTCAATTTCTCTTCAATGTCACCTTCATATTTTGTCACATTGATTTCCTTGGACATTTCAATTTTTAATGAGATTATTTTAATGTTCTTGTGATTTTCAAACACATTGATTTTAGTTTGCATTTCAGTTCTAATTCTATTTCAGCTTTGTTCAACTTCTAGTGCATTCATTTCAATCTACGTGTGAAATTTTAACACATAGATTTCATGTACATTGCAATTTTTATTTATATTTCAATTTGAATTTAACGTACATGTCAATTTCTATGACAATTTATACATGTACATGTTAATTTGTATTTATATTCTATTCAATGTCAATTTCAATTTCAAATTTCTATTTCTTATTTCATTTCTATGTCCATTACCACATTAGAAATCGAAATAGAAACATCTAGACATACAGTTACTGTGTACACTGATGATCACAAGTTATTTAAACGATTGAGTTAACGAGTGGAAAAAGTTTGCATGTCAACTACGGAATTTGTCCAAGGGTACTGAGGTGCGAATTGACCATAAGACCTAGTTTTCAATGATCGTTTTGTGACATGTGTTCTCTTTGAATACTTGTTAACTCTCTCTGTACATAATTGGTTTCATTAAAAGAGTCAATTTAAATTTCTCTTCAATGTCGCATTCATA
>APFE030993948.1:44081-81396 GCA_000404065.3 Pinus taeda
TTTATATTCAATTCAATGTCAATTTCAATTTCAAATTTGTATTTCCATTTGTATTTCTTATTTTATTCCTATCTCCATTACCACATTAGAAATTGAAATAGAAACATCTAGACATACAATTACTTAGTACACTGATGATTAGAAGTTATTTAATTTATTTAGTTAACGAGTGGAAAAAGTCTGCATGTCAACTATGGAATTTGTCCAAGGGTACTAAGGTGCGAATTGACCATAAGACCTAGCTTTCAATGATCGTTTTCTGACATGTGTGCTCTTTGACTACTTGTTAACTCTCTCTGTACATAATTGGTTTCATTAAAAGAGTCAATTTCAATTTCTCTTCAATTTCACCTTCATATGTTGTCACATTGATTTCCTTGGACATCTCAATTTTTAATGAGCTTATTTTAAAGTTCATGTGATTTTCAAACACATTGATTTTTGTGTACATTTTAGTTCTAATTCTATTTCAAATTTGTTCAGTTTCTAGCACATTGATTTCAATGTACGTGTGAAATTTTAACACGTAGATTTCATGTACATTGCAATTTTTATTTTTATTTCAATTTGATTTTAACGTACATGTGAATTTCTATGACAATTCCTACATGTACATCTTAATTTGTATTTATATTCTATTCAATGTCATTTTCAATTTCAAATTTCTATTTCCATTTCTATTTCTTATTTTATTTCTGTCTCCATTACCACATTAGAAATCGCAATCCAAACATCTAGACATACAATTACTCAGTACACTGATGATCACAAATTATTTAATTGATTGAGTTAACGAGTGGAAAAAGTATGCGTGTCAACTACGGAATTTGTCCAAGGGTACTGAGGTGCGAATTGACCATAAGACCTAGTTTTCAATGATTGTTTTTTGACATGTGTGCTCTTTGACTACTTGTTGGCGCTCTCTATACATTTTTGGTTTCATTAAAAGAGTCAATTTTAATTTCTCTTCAATGTCACCTTCATATTTTGTCACATTGATTTCCTTGGACATATCAATTTTTAATGAGTTTATTTTAAAGTTCATGTGATTTTCAAACATATTGATTTTAGTGTACATTTCAGTTCTATTTCAATTTCCAGCGCATTGATTTCAATGTACGTGTGAAATTTTAACACATAGATTACATGTACATTGCAATTTCTATTTTTATTTCAATTTGATTTTGACATAAATGTCAATTTCTATGACAATTCCTACATGTACATGTTAAATTGTATTTATATTCTATTCAATGTCAATTTCAATTTCAAATTTCTTTTTCCATTTCTATTTCTAATTTTATTCTTACTCCATTACCACATTAGAAATCGAAATAGAAACATCTAGATATACAATTACTCAGTAGTTTGATGATCGCAAGTTATTTAATTGATTGTGTTAACTAGTGGAAAAAGTCTACATGTCAACTACAGAATTTGTCCAAGGGTACTGAGGTGCGAATTTGACCATAAGACTTAGTTTTCGATGATTGTTTTTGACATGTGTGCTCTTTGACTACTTGTTAACTCTCTCTCTACATAATTGGTTTGATTAAAAGTGTCAATTTCTAATTCTCTTCAGTGTCACCTTCATATTTTGTCGCATTGATTTCTTTGGACATCTCAATTTTTAATGAGCTTATTTTAATTTTCATGTGATTTTCAAACACATTGATTTTAGTGTACATCTCAGTTCTAATTCTATCTCAGTTTTGTTCAATTTCCAGCGCATTGATTTCAATGTACGTGTGAAATTTTAACACATTGATTCCATTAACATTGCAATTTTTAATTTTATTTCAATTTGATTTCAGCATACATTTCAATTTCTATGACAATTCCTAAATGTAAATTTTAATTTCTAGCGCATTGATTCCAATGTACGTGTGAAATTTAAACACATTGATTTCATGTGCATTGCAATTTTTATTTTTATTTTAATTTGATTTTAACGTACATGTCAGTTTCTATGACAACTCCTACATGTACATGTTAATTTGTGTTTATATTCTATTCAATGTCAATTTCAATTTCAAATTTGTATTTCTTATTTTATTCCTATCTCCATTACCACATTAGGAATCGAAATATAAACATCTAGACATACAATAATTGAATACATTGATGATCACAAGTTATTTAATTGATTGAGTTAACGAGTGAAAAAAGTCTAAATGTCAACTACAGAATTTGTCCAAGGGTACTGAGGTGCGAATTGACCATAAGACCTAGTTTTGAATGATCGTTTTCTGACATGTGTGCTCTTTGACTAATTGTTAACTCTCTCTGTACATAATTGGTTACATTGTCAATTTCAATTTCTCTTCAATGTCACGTTCATATTTTGTCACATTGATTTCCTTGGACATCTCAATTTTCAATGAGCTGATTTTAAAGTTCATGTGATTTTCAAACACATTGATTTTAGTGTACATTTAAGTTCTAATTCTATTTTAACTTTGTTCAATTTGTAGCAGATTGATTTCAATGTACGTGTGAAATTTTAACACATAGATTTCATGTACTTTGCAATTTTTAGTTTTATTTCAATTTGATTTTAACGTACATGTCAATTTCTATGACAATTCCTACATGTACATGTTAATTTGTATTTATATTCTATTCAATGTCAATTTCTATTTAATATTTTATTTCTATCACCATTACCACATTAGAAATCGAAATAGAAACATCTACACATACAATTACTCAGTACACTGATGATCACAAGTTATTTAATTGATTGAGTTAAGGAGTGGAAAAAATCTGTATGTCAATGGAATTTGCCCAACGGTAGTGAGGTGCGAATTGACCATAAGACCTAGTTTTCAATGATCGTTTTCTGACATGTGTGCTCTTTGACTACTTGTTAAATCTCTCTGTACATAATTGGTTTCATTAAAATAGAGAATTTCAATTTCTCTTCAATGTCGCATTCATATTTTGTCACATTCATTTCCTTGGACGTCTCAATTTTTAATGAGCTTATTTTAAAGTTCATGTGATTTTCAAACACATTGATTTTAGTGTACATCTCAGTTCTAATTATATTTCAGTTTTGTTCAATCTCTAGCGCGTTGATTTCAATGAATGTGTGGAATTTTAACACATTCATTTCATGTACATTGCTATTTTTTATTTTGTTTCAATTTGATTTTAACGTACATGTAAATTTCTATGACAATTCATACATGTACATGTTAATTTGTATTTATATTCTATTTAATGTCAATTTCAATTTCAAATTTCTATTTCCATTTCTATTCCTTATTTTATTTCTATCTCCATTACCACATTAGAAATCGAAATAGAAACATCTAGACATACAATTACTTAGTACATTGATCATCAGAAGTTATTTAATTGATTGAGTTAATGAGTGGAAAAAGTCTGCATGTCAACTACAGAATTTCTTCAAGGGTAACGAGGTGCAAATTGACAATAAGACCTAGTTTTCATGATCGTTTTCTGACATGTGTTATCTTTCACTACTTGTTAACTGTCTATGTACATAATTGGATTCATTCAAGAGTCAATTTCAATTTCTCTTCAATGTCACCTTTATATTTTGTCATATTTATTTCTTTGGAATTATCAATTTTTAATGAGATTATTTTAAAGTTCATGTGATTTTCAAACATATTGATTTTAGTGTACATCTGAGTTCTAATTCTATTTCAGTTTTGTTCAAGTTCTAGCACATTGATTTCAATGTACGTTTGAAATTTTAACACATTGAGTTCATGTACATTGCATTTTTTAATTTTATTTCAATTTGATTTTAACGTACATGTCAATTTCTATGACAATTGCTACATGTACATGTTAATTTGTATTTATATTCTATTCAATGTCAATTTCAATTTCAACTTTCTATTTCAATTTCTATTTCTTATTTTATTTCTATCTCCATTACCACATTAGAAATCGAAATAGAAACATCTAGAGATACAATTACTCAGTAGATTGATGATCACAATTATTTAATTGAGATAGTTAAAGAGTGGACAAAGTCTACATGTGAACTACGGAATTTGTCAAAGGGTATCAAGGTGCGAATTGACCATAAAGACCTAGTTTTCGATGATCGTTTTCTGACATGTGTGCTCTTTGACTAATTGTTAACTCTCTCTGTACATAATTGGTTTCATTAAAAGAGTCTTTCCAATTCTCTTCAATGTCACCTCATATTTTGTCACATTGATTTGCTTGCACATTCATTTTTAATGAGGTTATTTTAAAGTTCTGTGATTTTCAAACACATTGATTTTAGTGTGCATTTCAGTTCTAATTCTATTTCAGCTTTGTTCAACTTCTAGCACATTCATTTCAATTTACGTGTGAAATCTTAACACATAGATTTAATGTACAATGCAACTTTTATTTTTATTTCAATTTGAATTTAATGTACATGGCAATTTCTATGACAATTCCTACATTTACATGTTAATTTGTATTTATATTCTATTCAATGTCAATTTAAATTTCTTATTTTATTTCTATCTCCATTACCACATTAGAAATCGAAATAGAAACATCTAGACATACAATTATTGAGTACACTGATGATCTCAAGTTATTTAATTGATTTAGATAACGAGTGGAAAAAGTTTGCATGTCAACTATGGAATCTGTCCAAGGGCACTGAGGTGCGAATTGACCATAGGACCTAGTTTTCAATGATCATTTTCTAACATGTGTGCTCTTTGACTAATTGTTAACTCTCTATGTACATAATTGTTTTCATTAAAAGAGTCAATTTCAATTTCTCTTCAATGTCACCTTCATATTTTGTCACATTGATTTCCTTGGTCATCTCAATTTTTAATGAGCTTATTTTAAAGTTCATGTGATTTTCAAACACATTGATTTTAGTGTGCATTTCAATTCTAATTCTATTTCAGCTTTGTTTAACTTCTAGCGCATTCATTTCAATGTACGTGTGAAATCTTAACAGATAGATTTCATCTACATTGCAATTTTTATTTTTATTTGAATTTGAATTTAACGTACATGTCAATTTCTATGACAATTCCTACATGTACATGTTAATTTGTATTTATATTCTATTCAATGTCAATTTCAATTTCAAATTTCAATTTCTTATTTTATTTCTATCTCCATTACCACATTAGAAACTGAAATAGAAACATCTAGACATATAATTACTGAGTACACTGATTATCACAAGTTATTTAATTGATTGAGTTAATGAGTGGAAAAAGTTTGCATGTCAACTACGGAATTTGTCCAAGGGTACTGAGGTGCGAATTGACCATAAGACCTAGTTTTCATTGATTGTTTTCTGACATGTGTGCTCTTTGACTACTTGTTAACTCTCTCTGTACATAATTGGTTTCATTAAAAGAGTCAATTTCAATTTCTCTTCAATGTTGCATTCATATTTTGCCACATTGCTTTCCTTGGACGTCTCAATTTTTAATGAGCTTATTTTAAAGTTCAAGTGATTTTCAAACACATTGATTTTAGTATACATCTCAGTTCTAATTCTATTTCAGTTTTGATCAGTTTCTAGTGCATCAATTTCAATGTACGTGTGAAATTTTAACACATTGATTTCATGTACATTGTAATTTTTAATTTTATTTCAATTTGATTTTAACGTACATGTCGATTTCTATGACAATTCCTACATGCGCATGTTAATTTGTATTAATATTCTATTGAATGTCAAGTTCAATTTCAAATTTCAAATTTCAATTTCCATTTCTATTTCTTATTTTATTTCTATCTCCATTACCACATTATAAATCGAAATAGAAACATCTAGACATACAATTACTCAGTACATTGATCATCACAAGTTATTTAATTGATTGAGTTATTGAGTGGAAAAAGTCTACATGTCAACTATGGAATTTGTCCAAGGGTTCTAAGGTGCGAATTAACCATAAGACCTAGTTTTCAATGATCATTTTGTGACATGTGTGCTCTTTCACTAATTTTTAACTCTCTCTCTACATAATTGGTTACATTAAAAGAGTCAATTTCAATTTCTCTTCAATGTCACCTTCATATTTTGTCACATTGATTTCCTTGGACATCTCAATTTTTAATGAGCTTATTTTATAGTTCATGTGCTTTTAAAACACATTGATTTTAGTATAAGTTTGAGTTCTAATTCTATTTTAGCTTTGCTCAATTTCTAGCGCATTCATTTCAATGTACGTGTGAAATTTTAACACATAGATTTCATGTACATTGCAATTTTTAATTTTATTTCAATTTGATTTTAACGTACATGTCAATTTCTATGACAATTCCTACATGCACGTTTTAATTTCTAGAAGATTTATTTCGATGTACGTGTGAAATTTTGAGACATAGATTTCATGTACATTGCAATTTTTAGTTTTATTTCAATTTGATTTTAACATGAATGTCAATTTCTATGACAATTCCTATATGTACATGTTAATTTGTATTGATATTATATTCAATGTAAATTTCAATTTCAAATTTCTATTTCCATTTCTATTTCTTATTTTATTTCTATCTCCATTACCACATTAAAAATCGAAATATAAACATCTAGACATACAATTACTCAGTACACAGATGATCAGAAGTTATTTAATTGATTGAGTTAACGAGTGGAAAAAGTTTGCATGTCAACTACGGAATTTTTCCAAGGGTACTCAGGTGTGAATTGACCATAAGACCTAGCTTTCAATGATCGTTTTCTGACATGTGTGCTCTTTGACTACTTGTTAACTCTCTCTGTACATAATTGGTTTTATTAAAAGAGTCAATTTCAATTTCTCGTGAGTGTCACCTTCATATGTTGTCACATTGATTTCGTTGGACATCTCAATTTTTAATGAGCTTATTTTAAAGTTCATGTGATTATCAAACACATTCATTTTTGTATACATTTCAGTTCTAATTCTATTTTAGATTTGTTCAGTTCTAGCGCATTGATTTCAATGTACGTGTGAAATTTTAACACATAGATTTCATGTACATTGAAATTTTTATTTTTATTTAAATTTGATTTTAACGTGCATGTGAATTTCTATGAAAATTCCTACATGTAAAAAGTGTGCATGTCAACTACGGAATTTGTCCAAGGGTACTGAGGTGGGAATTGACCATAAGACCTAGCTTTCAATGATCGTTTTTTAACATGTGTGCTCTTTGACTACTTGTTAGCTCTCTCTATACATAATTGGTTTCATCAAAAGAGTCAATTTAAATTTCTCTTCAATGTCACCTTCATATTTTGTCACATTGATTTCCTTGGACATCTCAATTTTTAATGAGCTTATTTTAAAGTTCATGTGATTTTCAAACACATTGATTTAGTGTACATTTCAGTTCTATTTCTATTTAAGCTTAGTTCAATTTCTAGCGCATTGATATCAATGTATGTGTGAAATTTTAACACATAGATTTCATGTACATTGCAATTTTTATTTTTATTTCAATTTGATTTTAACATGCATGTCAATTTCTATGACAATTCCTACATGTACATGTTAATGTGTATTTATATTCTATTCAATGTGAATTTCAATTTGAAATTTCTATTTCCATTTCTATTTCTCGCTTTATTCTTATCTCCATTACCACATTAGAAATCGAAATAGAAACATATAGATATACAATTACTCAGTACTTTGATGATCACAAGTTATTTAATTGATTGAGTTAACTAGTGGAAAAAATCTACATGTTAACTACAAAATTTTCCCAAGGGTACTGAGGTGCGATTTGACCATAAGACCTAGTTTTCAATGATTGTTTTCTAGCACGTGTGCTCTTTGAATACTTGTTAACTCTCTCTGTACATAATTGGTTTGATTAAAAGTGTCAATTTCTAAATCTCTTCAGTGTCACCTTCATATTTTGTCGCATTGATTTCTTTGGACATCTCAATTTTTAATGAGCTGATTTTAATTTTCATGTGATTTTCAAACACATTGATTTTAGTGTACATCTCAGTTCTAATTCTATCTCAGTTTTTTTCAATTTCTAGTGCATTGATTTCAATGTACGTGTGAAATTTTAACACATTGATTCCATGTACATTGAAATTTTTAATTTTATTTCAATTTGATTTCAACGTACATGTCAATTTCTATGACAATTCCTACATGTAAATTTTAATTTCTAGCGCATTGATTCCAATGTACGTGTGAAATTTAAACACATTGATTTCATATGCATTTCAATTTTTATTTTTATTTGAATTTGATTTTAACGTACATGTCAGTTTCTATGACAACTCCTACATGTACATGTTAATTTGTGTTTATATTCTATTCAATGTCAATTTCAATTTCAAATTTGTATTTCTTATTTTGTTCCTATCTCCATTACCACATTAGAAATAAAAATATAAACATCTAGACATACAATTATTGAATACATTGATGATCACAAGTTATTTAATTGATTGAGTTAACGAGTGGAAAATGTCTAAATGTCAACTACAGAATTTGTCCAAGGGTACTAAGGTGCGAATTGACCATAAGACATAGTTTTCAATGATCGTTTCCTGACATGTGTGCTCTATGACTAGTTGTTAACTCTCTCTGTACATAATTGGTTACATTAAAAGAGTCAATTTCAATTTCTCTTCAATGTCACGTTCATATTTTGTCACACTGATTTCCTTGGACATCTTAATTTTCAATGAGCTTATTTTAAAGTTCATGTGATTTTCAAACACATTGATTTTAGTGTACATTTCAATTCTAATTCTATTTTAGCTTTGTTCAATTTCTAGTGGATTGATTTCAATGTACGTGTGAAATTTTAACACATAGATTTCATGTACTTTGCAATTTTTATTTTTATTTCAATTTTATTTTAACGTACATGTCAATTTCTATGACAATTCCTACATGTACATGTTAATTTGTATTTATATTCTATTCAATGTCAATTTCTATTTCTTATTTTATTTCTATCACCATTACCACATTAGAAATCGAAATAGAAACATCTAGACATACAATTACTCAGTACACTGATGATCACAAGTTATTTAATTGATTGAGTTAACGAGTGGAAAAAGTCTGCATGTCAACTACGGAATTTGTCCAACGGTACTCAGGTGCGAATTGACCATAAGAACTAGTTTTTAATGATCGTTTTCTGACATGTGTGCTCTTTGACTACTTGTTAACTCTCTCTGTACATAATTGGTTTCATTAAAGGAGTCAATTTCAATTTCTCTTCATTGTCACCTTCATATTTTGTCACATTGATTTCCTTGGACATCTCAATTTTTGATGAGCTTATTTTAAAGTTCATGTGATTTTCAAACACATTGATTTTAGTGTACAACTCAGTTCTAATTATATTTCAGTTTTGTTCAATCTGTAGCGAGTTGATTTCAATGAATGTGTGAAATTTTAACACATTGATTTCATGTACATTGCTATTTTTAATTTTATTTCAATTTGATTTTAACGTACATGTAAATTTCTATGACAATTCCTACTTGTACACGTTAATTTGTACTTATATTCTATTCAATGTCAATTTCAATTTCAAATTTCTATTTCTTATTTTATTTCTATCTCCATTACCACATTAGAAATCGAAATAGAAACATCTAGACATACAATTACTCAGTACATTGATCATCACAAGTTATTTAATTGATTGAGTTAACAAGTGGAAAAAGTCTACATGTCAACTACATAATTTGTTCAAGGGTAACGAGGTACGAATTGACAATAAGACCTAGTTTTCAATGATCGTTTTCTGACATGTGTTATCATTCACTACTTGTTAACTGTCTATGTACATAATTGGATTCATTGGAAGAGTCAATTTCAATTTTTCTTCAATGTCACCTTCATATTTTGTCATATCGATTTCTTTGAACTTCTCAATTTTTAATGAGATTATTTTAAAGTTCATGTGATTTTCAAACCGATTGATTTTAGTGTACATCTAAGTTCTAATTCTATTTCAGTTTTGTTCAAGTTCTAGCGCATTGATTTCAATGCACATGTGAAATTTTAACACATTGATTTCGTGTACATTGCATTTTTTAATTTTATTTCAATTTGATTTTAACGTACATGTCAATTTATATGACAATTGCTACATGTACATGTTAATTTGTATTTATATTCTATTCAATGTCAATTTCAATTTCAACTTTCTATTTCCATTTCTATTTCTTATTTTATTTCTATCTCCATTACCACATTAGAAATCGAAATACAAACATCTAGAGATACAATTACTTAGTACATTGATGATCACAAGTTATTTAATTGAGATAGTTAAAGAGTGGACAAAGTCTACATGTCAACTACGGAATTTGTCCAAGGGTACCGAGGTGCGAATTGACCATAACGACCTAGTTTTCAATGATCGTTTTCTGGCATGTGTGCTCTTTGACTAATTTTTAACTCTCTCTGTACATAATTGGTTTCATTAAAAGAGTCAATTTCAATTTCTCTTCAATGCCACCTTCATATTTTGTCACATTTTTGTTTTGTAAATCAGCACTGTTATATTAAAAGAAAATACATATTGTACAAAAAGACTGCCGGAGCAGTAAGAGACCTTTGTTAGCAGATTTTACCATTGACTATGCCTATTTGATCCCTAAACCCGTCCCAAAGATCCCTGAGCCTGCCACGCAGGGCAGCCATACGAGCTGAGATCCTACAAAAGACTGACCAAAATTGACTAGAGACTAAAAACAGGGTAGAAACAGACACGCCCTTTTCGACAAAAAACTTAACAACCGTGAATAAGTCCTTCCAGAAAACACAGAAAAAGCCCCAATAAGCAACACCTTTAGATTACATACATTGAGTAGGTATCCAAAACAATGTAATTTTTTGATTTATCTTGCTCTTCAGACGCCCTGGCCTGGTCTGCTCGTCCGGGAGTTAAAATGGAATTGGGATTCTTAGCCCCTCCCGAAGTTTCCTCGGTTTCCCGTCCTTCTTGATTGATGGTATTCCTCAACTGAGTAAAACCATGAATTTCTTTGACAGGGTGTCGAGTTGCTGCTCCATGCTGCTCATCGTGAATTCCAAGCTTTCTAAAATGGCTGCATGCTCCTCATTGGACGAAGCTAGAGTCTGATGCGCCAACCGCAGGTTGTTGGCCGAGTCTCCTTGCATGCTGAGAGCTTTGGCTAACATCGTTTTCAATCTCCACACTTCTGCCTGGGTTCTGACAAATTGTGTTTCCCGTGTGGTAACTGTGCCTGGATCTTCCACCCAGTCGACTTCCTTAACCATATCCTCTTGGTCCAGTTTCTCCTCTTCCTCTTTTACCATAGATTCGATCTCCTCGATTCTTCTTTTCTCCCTCTGGGAGGTACGAGTCTCGTAAGCCGATTGAGCTTGCTTCAGCGCTCTATTAGCCGAGGCGTTTCGACTTCCTCCGCTCTCCATCCTAATTCCAACACTGAAGTTAATCCTCAGCAAATTGAAATTGACAGAACCTCTCTGTTGCACTCCTTTATCAGAATTGTGTCTCATTCTGATGCTAGAGTCTCGATTTAAAGGGATGATGATGATCGTCGCTCCGTAACCCACTAGCTAGTTTCCCTTACTTTGTCCTGTCCGGTCGTCATTATGGTTGTTTAATGGATTAGAATTCCGTGGATGATCCCGCAGATCTTCTCTACGATCTCCCGTTCTGAGCATCTTCATTTCCTTGCAAGTGTCCCCTCGCCCATTTTTGGATTGACGGCTCTTTTCTGTGTGGTTCATTTGAAACCGCTGATTTTCCGACCCCTGCTTGAGCATTGATTGCTTCTGACCGCTTTGTCCTTCATTCCCCTGTTGATCTTTATTTCCTTTCATGGCATTAACTGTGATTATTGACATGCCGTTATGCGAATGATATCCTCCTCCCAATCGCACCTAACTCTCATTCAAAAGATCATGCCTTGAGAGCCGGGTACAATCCACTTTTAAATTCGGACAATTGACGTCCTGCCAACAGCTGTCCCATATGACGGTGGGGTGTTCTATGCCGACGTTCGCCAAGTTGTCTGCTACGGTGTTGGCCTTACAACGTATCGCTTGGAACACCAATCCTTTCAGCCATCCCAACTGCTCTGCGATTCTTTCTGTGACCTTTGCTAATCTCCAGTGATGTGTTACCTTGTTCGACTTCGTTCCCGCATACATTTTCTTAGCTGCTGCGATGGCAAGATGAGAATCACCCTCGATCACAACAGCTCCCTCTTGGAGATTTCTCAAGATTCTGAGGCCCTGCTCCAATGCGGTGAATTCCATTTCGTTGTTTGTCCATTCTCCCATTGCCCTGCTGTAAATATGCAGAATTTCTCCATCACTATCTCTGATAACCCCTCCTATGCCAGCGAGACCGGGGTTACCCCTCGATGCGCCATCGAAGTTCAACTTGAGGAAGCCGAGAGGAGGACGCTTCCAGAAATTTATGGATGTTCTGAGTTGCTGATGCTGCCTCCCCGTCAGACTATCAACCTCTTTATCCAAGTCAAAGGTCCTCAAAATTTGTAAGTCTTCACCCATGGGTTTGTCGTTCTGCATAGTTTTTCATTTTACCCTGACCAATTGCTTGATATTTTGCTTGATGGTCTCATATGAGTGGGTAATATGTTTGGTTTCATCCCTAAACACCCTTCTATTTCTCTCTTTCCAAAGGGCCCAAGTGATAAAACCTGGCAATAATTTCCAGATGGTATTTACTTTTTGATGGATCGAGAAATTTCCTCGCCATTTCTCAATGGTGTCCTGGATCGAGTCTCTGTTTCTGTCTGTTTGCTTCATGATTTTTTCCGCCCATCTCTATAAATTATCAGCTAAGTCACATTTGTTGAATAGATGATTCATGGTTTCTTCTTCCCTGTTGCAGAGCGGACACTTTGATGGGCCACTGAACCCTTTCTTCCAAAGATTCTCCCATGTAAGTGTCTTCCTCTGCATTAACAGCCATAGAAAGGTCCTAACTTTCGGCCAACTTTGGGAGTCCCAGACTTTACTACTCCAAGCTTTCCTATCTATCTGTTCTACCTTTTCAATGTAAAATCTAGCCTCTTTGAGGGTAAAATTACCCCCTCCATGGTGTCCCCATCTTAGCTTGTCGCTTTCCTGTGCTGTCCTGATTTTCGTTCTATCTGATATGTTGATCAGGTTGTTGGCATTCATGTTCCCTACTCCTATATTCTCTATCTCGCTTTTTTCCCATTTCCTCCATGTTATGTCACTATTGGCCTGTGCCCAATAGTTGTTAACCGTAAGCCTCCCCTGTTCTTGCATTCTTCTTTGTAATTCTTCAAACTCTGGCTTTTCCAATTTGGGAAGTTGTTGCCACACATCCTCCCAGAAGAGGGTTGTTTCGCCATTGCGAACTTCCCAAAAACTATTTTCCTGAATGATATCTCTATTTTTCCTAGCCAGATCCCAAATTGGGGAGCCCTCAGGGTTTTCTTGCATTCTAATCAAATCTTGGTGGCTTCGTGAGGGTGCATATTTCGCCTTCCAGTGGCGAGCCCATGGTAGATTAGGTTCCTTTAACCACTTCCACCATAATTTAGCTCCACAAGCTTTGTTTATGGTTAGGGGATCGAGGAGGTTTAACCCTCCTAAGAGCTTTGGCTTACAAAGTTTGTTCCAAGCCACTAAAGACCATTTTCTTTTCTCTGCGTTGCCAGACCAAAGGAAAGTTCTCTGTATGGTTCTAATTTGTTGAAGGATTCCTTGGGGGGCCGGTATAATGGAGAGCATATTTTGAGGGATATCCTGGAGGACAAATTTAGTCAAGACTAATCTTCCTGCTAAATTGAGAGCCCTGTGCGTCCAGTGCTGGCATCTTTTCTTCAGGTTGTCAAGCAATTTTTCCCAGTGAGACTTATGCCATAATTTATCAGAGAGGGGGGCTCCTAAGTATCTGGAGGGTAGATTACCTCTACGGAAACCTAGAATGCATGATAGGTTTCTCTGAACTGCAATATTAGTATTGAAAAAGAAAATGGTTGATTTTGATAAGTTGATGTCCATACCTGAGCCCTCACTGAACAGGTTTAGGATTTTCTTGAAACCTTGAGACTCTTTTACAGTAGGCAACCCATGCAACATCGTGTCATCCACGAATTGTTGATGAGTGGTAGCAGGAATGGAAGGAAATGGTTGCATGCCCTTGATTTTACCTTCCTCCTTAGCTTGCCTAATGAGCCTACTCAGTCCCTCCATCAAAATGAAAAAAAGGAAAGGGGACAGAGGGTCTCCTTGTCTGAGCCCTCGAGAAGGAGTGAATTGGTTGGTCGGGGCGCCGTTAACCAGTATGGAGAATCTGGTTGATTTGATCAAGGCCATAATCCATCTTATCCAATGGCTGTCAAAACCGAATGTTGTAAGAATTGCTTCCGGGTAGTTCCAACTTGCTTTGTCATATGCCTTCGATAAGTCTAGTTGCATCATCATCCCAACCATTTTTCTGGATTGCAAAGAGTGGACCATCTCTTGAGCCAACAAGATATTGTCCAAGATTTGCCTCCCCTCCACAAATCCATATTGTTCTTCGGAGATTAGACCAGGAAGAATGGGCTTCAGTATGTTGGCAATGACCTTGGAGATAATTTTGTATAGAACGTTGCAGAGGGCGATGGGACGGAATTTGGCTCGGGTTGTGGCATCCTCATCTTTGGGGATAAGAGCTAGGAAGGTGGAGTTCAAAGCTTTCAGAATCAAAGCCGAGCATCAAGAGTCCTCCACCACTTCCCAAACTTCCCATTTGACTATCTCCCAGCATGCTTTATAGAAATTTATGGTGAAGCCATCAGGTCCTGGTGCTTTGTCATTGGGCATTTCCTTGACCGCCTCCTCCACTTCTTCAATAGAGATCTCTCTGCTTAGAGCTTGATTTTGTTCATTCGAAATGGAAGCAGGGATAGATTTGATGAGGTTCCCAATCGCCTCAGTTCTATCTATCTCTGGTTCCTGGGCAATGTTATTGAAGTGCTCCGTGAGTAAGGTAGCAATATTTTGATGATTCTCAATACACTCCCCTTGCTCATTTTTAAGGCTAAGGATCTTATTGACCCCTCTGTAATCCAGTGCCGATCGATGAAAAAATTTGGTGTTTTGTTCTCCTTCTTTAAGCCATTGAATTCTGGATTTCTGTCTCCATAGCGTTTCCTCCTGTTGACACCTATCTTGCCATTGTTGCATCAATACTTTCTCCTGATCCATAGTTTCTGGACTCCTACAGCCCTGAATCCATTCACTGTGCATTTTCTCTAGCTGCTCTTCTATTTTAACTTTTTCTTTGAAAATGTTTCTGAAGACCTTGGTGTTCCATTCTTTGATTCTGAGCTTTACATGCTTTAATTTGCCTTGAAGCTTATACATTTTAGTGCCTTTGAGCTCCAATGGTTCATGCCACCATTGTTCCACAAGCTGAATGAAATCTGGATGATCTAGCCAAAATTTTTCAAACCTAAATGGTTTGTTTATGGGCGTACCTAGAATAGTGGCTGTGAGAGAGATGGGCTAGTGATCCGATCCTCCATAGGGGAGAATATCAGAGGACACGGTTACACCTTCCAGTAACAGATTTTCAAAGATTAGGAATCTGTCTAGGCAGGAGGCAATCTGTCTTCCCCACCCCTCCTGTTGTTCCATGTGAACGCCCCATTTCTGGGCTGGATATCAAACAAATTTGCTGATGTTATGAACTCCACAAAGGCTTCAGAATCCTTATTTAACTTTCTAATTCCTCCCTTTTTTTCTGACAGCGAGGTTATCATATTAAAATCCCCACCTATGATAGCTTCGCTTTGGGATACCTCTGCTTCAGCTTTAACAACGAATTTATTAATCTGAGTTTCTCATCTAATTTTTGAGGCCCATAGACATTGATACATAGATAAATGTCTGAGTTGCCTATTACTTGACACTCTAAGGCTAAGTAATATCGGGTTTCTTCCGATGACAATACTTTGAGGACATGAGGATTCCACCATGTTGCTAATCCTCCCTCCCATCCTTGGATGTCTATGTTCATCTGTTCCATTCTTTTACTTAATTTCCTATTAATTATCTGAATGATGTTACTTGGACATTTAGTTTCTTGAACCAAAATTAAATCTGGTTTTTCCTGTTGAATTTTCCTTTTTAGCAATCATTGTTTCATTTGGTTGTTAAGCCCTCTAACATTCCATGAGAAGATTTTCATTTAAAAATAATTAAGATTTAAGAACCAAAAGAGAAGGCATCAAGTGCTTTCATCTTACTCGAGTTGATGAGCATGTATCCCATTTCCTGAAGTACTTCATTATTTGTTCTTTGTCCTCGTTTCTTCTTCTGAGAGGAACCCGCGGTAATTTGAAGTACACTCTTTGGTCTCGCTCCTCTTCCTTTTACTACTCCCAGTTTCCTGTTGTGCATTTCCATCTCGGCTTGTTGCTTGGCTATAATGATTGCATTGATTTTCCAGATTTCCTCCTCCGAAATGTTCTCCATCCCTTTTTCCCTCTAGTCTTCCATCATGTCTGGGAGATTGACTCCTTCTAGTTCAGGGATCTCCTGTAGATCCATGTCTTCACTGCTTATGTCACTTGTGACCATTTTGGCGTCTTCCTCTATTTCTTCTGTGCCCATCTGATTGACTTTTGTACTGTTTGGGTTCTCCTCTTCTGCTTCTTTGGTTACTGTGTTTGTTACTGTTTTATTTGCCTCATGGTTCTAGCTCTCCTTGTTCTGCTACTCTGTGTCCTTTTCATTTTCCAGAACTTTGAATGCGTTGCTTGTGTTCGCCTGTGCTTCGTTTGATTTGTTAGGCCGTCTTCTGTGTGCTCTCTATTTGGTTCTTGGACGGGTGAAGGTATCTTTCGGCTTTCCTTCCTGGTTCTCCTTTTGTGTCTCTGTGACCTTGTTTAATGGACATTCTCGTATTAGGTGTTCATGTTCGTGGCATTTTCTACAACGAAATGGGTTTTCTCATAGTCTATGGCTTGAAAATAATCCTCATCACGATATTCGAGCCATAGACCTTCATGCAGTGCTCCTGAAACGTCCATCTCCACGCAGATCCAAGCACACGAAGTGTATCTCTTTTGTAAAGTGGCATCTGATGCTTTGATGAATGTTCCTAATTTTTCCCCAATTTGTTTGAGCGCGGCTAGGCCCCAATAATCTATTGGGAGAGCAAAGAGACGTATCCAGACTGGGACCTTCTTAAAAGTTTCCTTCTCTGGTACAAAATTAGGTTTCTATGGCTTCATATAGAGGCCTGCTGAGGCGAAAAAATAGGGGCCTCCATCAAAGACTCTGTATAAATCCTCCAGATTGGAGAATACCACTGTGAAGAAACCTTTTGCTCCCAAATGTAGACTGACATCTCCTTTGGGTCTCCACTGTTGTTTGATCCACTGACATAATGCTCTCTCCGTTGGCCAAAGACCCATAAACCTGCAAATCACTGCATGCGTGGCCATGCGGTCTCTATAAGCTTGTATTTCGGGATCAGTTAGGACCACCCTCAAGATTTCTGCTGCTCTGGGTTTGCATGGACCCTGAGTTGGATTTTTGTTGAGATCTTCTTGCACGTGTTCCTCTACTTCATTTTCCTCCTCCGTTGTATGTATTCCGGTTGTTCCTGTTCCTCTCCATTATTATGCTGTTGTTCTGCATTCGCTTGTTTCTCCTTGTCCTTCCTGTGTCCGTCGAAACGGTCTTCATTCACTTTCTCCTTTCGTTTATTGGCATATTGCTCTACTTTATCCCTGTTCTTACTGGTTTCTTTTGCTAGTCTTGACCTATCAAGACCGGTTATTTGCACCCGCTTCTGGGGTGTTTGTTTATTCATAATGATTTGTTTGTATGTGGGGGTCCCTATGGAACCCTCGTGAACCATTTGGCCAGTCAGGATCTGTCCCCTTCTGAACAGTTCTGCAAGCTTGACTCTGTTTTTGTCCAATTTCAAACCCTAGATCTGGAAACCTGTATATTTTGTCACATTGATTTCCTTGGACATCTCAATTTTTAATGAGCTTATTTTAAAGTTCATGTGATTTTCAAACACATTGCTTTTAGTGCACATTTCAGTTCTAATTCTATTTCAGCTTTGTTCAACTTCTAGCGCATTCACTTCAATGTACGTGTGAAATATTAACACATAGATTTCATGTACATTGCAATTTTTACTTTTATTTCAATTTGAATTTAACGTACATCTCAATTTCTATGAAAATTCCTACATGTACATGTTAATTTGTATTTATATTCTATTCAATGTCAATTTCAATTTCAAATTTCAATTTCTTATTTTATTTCTATCTCCATTACCACATTAGAAATAAAAATAAAAACATCTAGACATACAATTACTAAGTACATCGATGATCACAAGTTATTTAATTGATTTGAGTTAACGAGTGGAAAAACTTTGCATGTCAACTACGAAAACTGTCCAGGGGTAATGAGGTGTGAATTGACCATAAGACCTAGTTTTCAATGATTGTTTTCTGACATGTGTGCTGTTTGACTAATTGTTAACTCTCTCTGTACATAATTTGTTTCATTAAAAGAGTCAATTTCAATTTCTCTTCAATGTCACATTCATATTTTGTCACATTGGTTTCCTTGGACGTCTCAACCTTTAATGAGCTTATTTTAAAGTTCATGTGATTTTCAAACACATTGATTTTAGTGTACATCTCAGTTCTAATTCTATTTCAGTTTTGATCAGTTTCTGCGCATCAATGTCAATATACGTGTGAAATTTTAACACATTGATTTCATGTACATTGTAATTTTTAATTTTATTTCAATTTGATTTTAATGTACATGTCGATTTCTATGACATTTCCTACATGCACATGCTAATTTGTATTTATACTCTATTCAATGTCAATTTCAATTTCAAATTTCTATTTCCATTTCTATTTCTTGTTTTATTCCTATCTCCATTACCACATTAGAAATCGAAATAGAAACATCTAGACATACAATTACTGAATGAGTGGAAAAAGCATGTCAACTATGGAATTTGTCCAAGGCTACTGAGGTGTGAATTGACCATAAGACCTAGTTTTCAATGATGATTTTGTTACATGTGTTCTCTTTGACTAATTGTTAACTCTCTCTGTACATAATTGGTTACATTAAAAGAGTCAATTTCAATTTCTCTTCAATGTCACCTTCATATTTTGTCACATTGATTTACTTGGACATCTCAATTTTTAATGAGCTGATTTTATAGTTCATGTGATTTTAAAACACATTGATTCTAGTGTAAGTTTCAGTTCTAATTCTATTTTAGCTTTGTTCAATTTCTAGCGCATTGGTTTCAATGTACGTGTGAAATTTTAACACATAGGTTTCATGTACATTGCAATTTTTAATTATATTTCAATTTGATTTTAACGTACATGTCAATTTCTATGACAATTCCTACATGTACATTTTAATTTCTAGCAGATTGATTTCGATGTACGTGTGAAATTTTATGACATAGATTTCATGTACATTGCAGTTTTTAGTTTTATTTCAATTTGATTTTAACGTACATGTCAATTTCTATGACAGTTCCTACATGTACATGTTAATTTGTATTTATATTCTATTCAATGTAAATTTCAATTTCAAATTTCTATTTCCATTTCTATTTCTAATTTCATTTCAATCTCTGTTACCACATTAAAATGTCTACATGTCAACTACAGAATTTGTCCAAGGGTACTGAGGTGCGAATTGACCATAAGACCTAGCTTTCAATGATCGTTTTCTAACATGTGTACTCTTTGACTACTTGTTAACTCTCTCTGTACATAATTGGTTTCATTAAAAGAGTCAATTCAAATTTCTCTTCAGTGTCACCTCCATATGTTGTCATATTGATTTCATTGGACATCTCAATTCTTAATGAGCTTATTTTAAAGTTCATGTGATTTTCAAACACATTGATTTTTGTGTACATTTCAGTTCTAATTCTATTTCATATTTGTTCAGTTTCTAGTGCATTGATTTCAATGTACGTGTGAAATTTTAACATATAGATTTCATGTACATTGCAATTTTTATTTTTATTTCAATTTGATTTTAACGTACATGTGAATTTGTATGACAATTCCTACATGTACATCTGAATTTGTATTTATATTCTATTCAATGTCAATTTCAATTTCAAATTTCTATTTCAATTTCTATTTCTTATTTTATTTCTATGTCCATTAGCACATTTGAAATCGAAATAGAAACATCTAGACATACAATTACTCAGTACACTGATGATCAAAAGTTATTTAATTGGTTGAGTTAACGAGTGGAAAATGTCTGCGTGTCAACTACGGAATTTTTCCAAGGGTACTGAGGTGCGAATTGACCATAAGACCTAGTATTCAATGATCGTTTTTTGACATGTCTGCTCTTTTACTACTTTTTAGCTCTCTCTATACATAATAGGTTTCATTAAAAGAGTCAATTTCAATTTCTCTTCAATGTTACCTATACCTCTCAGTTCTATACCTAGTGTACATTTCAGTTCTATTTCAATTTCCAGCGCATTGATTTCAACGTACGTGTGAAATTTTAACACATAGATTTCATGTACATTGCAATTCTTTATTTTTATTTCAATTGGATTTTAACGTACATCTCAATTTCTATGACAATTCCTACATGTACATGTTAATTTGTATTTATGTTCTATTCAATGTCAATTTCAATTTCAAATTTCTATTTCCATTTCTATTTCTCATTTTATTCTTATCTCCATTACCACATTAGAAATCGAAATAGAAACATCTAGATATACAATTACTCATTACTTTGATGATCACGAGTTATTTGATTGATTGAGTTAACTAGTGGAAAAAGTCTACATGTCAACTACAAAATTTGTCCAAGGGTACTGAGGTGCAAATTCACCATAAGATCTATTTTTCAATGATTGTTTTTTGACATGTGTGCTCTTTGACTACTTTTTAACTCTCTCTGTACATAATTGGTTTGATTAAATGTGTCAATTTCTAATTCTCTTCAGCGTCACCTTCATATTTTGTCGCATTCATTTCTTTGGACATCTCAATTTTTAATGAGCTTATTTTAATTTTCATGTGATTTTCAAACACATTGATTTTAGTGTACATCTCACTTCAAATTCTATCTCAATTTTGTTCAATTTCTAGCGCATTGATTTCAATGTACGTGTGAAATTTTAAAACATTGATTCCATGTACATTGGAATTTTTAATTTTATTTCTATTTGATTTCAACATACATGTCAATTTCTATGACAATTCCTACTTGTAAATTTTAATTTTTAGCGCATTGATTCCAATGTACGTGTGAAATTTAAGCACATTGATTTCATGTGCATCACAATTTTTATTTTTATTTCAATTTGATTTTAACGTACATGTCAGTTTCTATGACAACTCCTACATGTACATGTTAATTTGTGTTTATATTCTATTCAATGTCAATTTCAATTTCAAATTTGTATTTGTATTTGTATTTGTTATTTTGTTCCTTTGTCCATTACCACATTAGAAATCGAAATATAAACATCTAGACATACAATTATTGAATACATTGATGATCACAAGTTATTTAATTGATTGAGTTAACGAGTGGAAAAAGTCTAAATGTCAACTACGGAATTTGTCCAAGGGTACTGAGGTGCGAATTGACCATAAGACCTAGTTTCCAATGATCGTTTTCTGACATGTGTCCTCTCTGACTAATTGTTAACTCTCTATACATAATTGGTTACATTAAAAGAGTCAATTTCCATTTCTCTTCAATGTCACATTCATATTTTGTCACCTTGATTCCTTGGACATCTCATTTTTCAATGAGCTTATTTTAAAGTTCATGTGATTTTCAAACACATTGATTTTAGTGTACATTTCAGTTCTAATTCTATTTTAGCTTTGTTCATTTTCTAGTGGATTGATTTCAATGTACGTGTGAAATTTTAACACATAGATTTCATGTACTTTGAAATTTTTATTTTTATTTCAATTTGATTTAAATGTACATGTCAATTTCTATGACAATTCCTACATGTACATGTTAATTTGTATTTATATTCTATTCAATGTCAATTTCAATTTCTTATTTTATTTCTATCACCATTACCACATTAGAAATCGAAATAGAAACATCTAGACATACAATTACTCAGTGCACTGATGATCATAGGTTATTTAATTGATTGAGTTAAAGAGTGGAAAAATTCTACATGTCAACTACAAAATTTTTCAACGGTACTGAGGTGCGAATTGACCATAAGACCTAGTTGTCAATGATTGTTTTCTGACATGTGTGCTCTTTGACTACTTGTTAACTCTCTCTGTACATAATTGGTTTCATTAAAAGAGTCAATTTCAATTTCTCTTCAATATCACCTTCATATTTTGTCACATTTATTTCCTTGGACATCTCAATTTTTAATGAGCTTCTTTTAAAGTTGATGTGATTTTCAAACACATTGATTTTAGTGTACATCTCAGTTCTAATTATATTTCAGTTTTGTTCAATCTCTAGCGCGTTGATTTCAATGAACGTGTGAAATTTTAACACATTGATTTCATGTACATTGCTATTTTTAATTTTATTTCAATTTCATTTTAACGTACATGTCAATTTCTATGACAATTCCTACATGTACATGTTAATTTGTATTTATATTCTAGTGAATGTCAATTTCAATTTCAAATTTCTATTTCCATTTCTATTTCTTACTTTATTTCTATCTCCATTACCACGTTAGAAATCAAAATAGAAACATCTAGACATACAATTACTCAGTACATTGATCATCACAAGTTATTTAATTGATTGAGTTAACGAGTGGAAAAAGTCTACATGTCAACTACAAAATTTGTTCAAGGGTAACGAGGTGCGAATTGACAATAAGACCTAGTTTTCAATGATCGTTTTCTGACATGTGTTATCTTTCACTACTTGTTAACTGTCTATGTACATAATTGGATTCATTAGAAGAGTCAATTTCAATTTCTCTTCAATGTCACCTTCATATTTTGTCATATTGATTTCTTTGGACTTCTCAATTTTTAATGAGATTATTTTAAAGATCATGTGATTTTCAAACACATTGATTTTAGTGTACATCTCAGTTCTAATTCTATTTCAATTTTGTTCAAGTTCTAGCGCATTGATTTCAATGTATGTGTGAAATTTTAGCACATTGATTTCAAGTACATTGCATTTTTTATTTTTATTTCAATTTGATTTTAACGTACATGTCAATTTCTATGACAATTGCTACATGTACATGTTAATTTGTATTTATATTCTATTCAATGTCAATTTCAATTCAACTTTCTATTTCCATTTCTATTTATTATTTTATTTCTATCTCCATTACCACATTAGAAATCGAAATAGAAACTTCTAGAGATACAATTACTCAGTACATTGATGATCACAAGTTATTTAATTGAGATAGTTAAAGAGTGGACAAAGTCTACATGTCAACTACGGAATTTGTCCAAGGGTACCGAGGTGTGAATTGACCATAACGACCTAGTTTTAAATGATTATTTTCTAACATTTGTGCTCTTTGACTAATTGTTAACTCCCTCTGTAAATAATTGGTTTCATTAAAAGAGTCAATTTCAATTTCTCTTCAATGTCACCTTCATATTTTGTCACATTGATTTCCTTGGACATCTCAATTTTTAATGAGCTTATCTTAAAGTTCATGTGATTTTCAAACACAATGATTTTAGTGCGCATTCCAGTTCTAATTCTATTTCAGCTTTGTTCAACTTCTAGCGCATTCATTTCAATGTACGTGTGAAATCTTAACACATATATTTCATGTACATTGCAATTTTTATTTTTATTTCAATTTGAATTTAACGTACATGTCAATTTCTATGACAATTCCTACATGTACATGTTAATTTGTATTTATATTCTATTCAATGTCAATTTCAATTTAAAATTTCAATTTCTTATTTTATTTCTATCTCCATTACCACAGTAGAAATTGAAATATAAACATCTAGACACACAATTACTGAGTACACTGATGATCACAAGTTATTTAATTGATTGAGTTAACGAGTGGAAAAGGTTTGCATGTCCACTACGGAATTTGTCCAAGGGTACTGAGGTGCGAATTGACCATAAGACCTAGTTTTCAATGATTGTGTTTTGACATGTGTGCTCTTTGACTACTTGATAACTCTCTCTGTACATAATTGGTTTCATTAAAAGAGTCAATTTCAATTTCTCTTCAATGTCGCATTCATATTTTGTCACATTGGTTTCCTTGGACGTCTTAATTTTTAATGAGCTTATTTTAAAGTTCATGTGATTTTCAAACACATTGATTTTAGTGTACATCTCAGTTCTAATTCTATTTCAGTTTTGATCAGTTTCTAGAGCAGCAATTTCAATGTACGTGTGAAATTTTAACACATTGATTTCATGTACATTGTAATTTTTAATTTTATTTCAATTTGATTTTAACGTACATGTCCATTTCTATGACAGTTCCTACATGCACATGTTAATTTGTATTTATATTTTATTATATGTCAATTTCAATTTCAAATTTGTATTTCCATTTTATTTCTTGTTTTATTCCTATCTCCATTACCACATTAGAAATCGAAATAGAAACATCTAGAAATACAATTACTGAATACATTGATGATCACAAGTTATTTAATTGATTGAGTGAATGAGTGGAAAAAGCCTGCATGTCAACTATGGAATTTGTCCAAGGGTACTGAGGTGCGAATTGACCGTAAGACCTAGTTTTCAATGATCATTTTGTGACATGTGTGCTCTTTGACTAATTGTTGGCTCTCTCTGTACATAATTGGTTACATTAAAAGAGTCAATTTCAATTTCTCTTCAATGTCACCTTCATATTTCTCACATTGATTTACTTGGACATCTCAATTTTTAATCAGCTGATTTTATAGTTGATGTGATTTTAAAACACATTGATTTTAGTGTAAGTTTAAGTTCTAATTCTATTTTAGCTTTGTTCAATTTCTAGTGCATTGATTTCAATGTACGTGTGAAATTTTAACACAGATTTCATGTACATTGCAATTTTTAATTTTATTTCAATTTGATTTTAACGTACATGTCAATTTCTATGACAGTTCCTACATGTACATGTTAATTTGTATTTATATTCTATTCAATGTAAATTTCAATTTCAAATTTCAATTTCCATTTCTATTTCTTATTTCATTTCAATCTCTGTTACCACATTAAAAGGTCTGCATGTCAACTACGGAATTTGTCCAAGGGTACTGAGGTGCGAATTGACCATAAGACCTAGCTTTCAATGATCGTTTTCTAACATGTGTGCTCTTTGACTACTTGTTAACTCTCTCTGTACATAATTGGTTTCATTAAAAGAGTAAATTTAAATTTCTCTTCAGCGTCACCTCCATATGTTGTCATATTGATTTCATTGAACATCTCAATTTTTAATGAGCTTATTTTAAAGTTCATGTGATTTTCAAACACATTGATTTTTGTGTACATTTCAGTTCTAATTCTATTTCATATTTGTTCAATTTCTAGTGGATTGATTTCAATGTATGTGTGAAATTTTAACATATAAATTTCATGTACATTGCAATTTTTTTTTTTATTTCAATTTGATTTTAACGTACATGTGAATTTGTATGACAATTACTACATGTACATCTTAATTTGTATTTATATTCTATTCAATGTCAATTTCAATTTCAAATTTCAATTTCAATTTTTATTTCTTATTTTATTTCTATGTCCATTAGCACATTTGAAATTGAAATCGAAACATCTAGACATACAATTACTCAGTACGCTGATGATCAAAAGTTATTTAATTGGTTGAGTTAACGAGTGGAAAAAGTCTGCGTGTTAACTACGGAATTTTCCAAGGGTACTGAGGTGCGAATTGACCATAAGACCTAGTTTTCAAAGATCGTTTTTTGACATGTGTGCTCTTTGACTACTTGTTAGCTCTCTCTATACATAATCGGTTTCATTAAAAGAGTCAATTTCAATTTCTCTTCAATGTCACCTTCACATTTTGTCACATTGATTTCCTTGGACATCTCAATTTTTAATGAGCTTATTTTAAAGTTCATGTGATTTTCAAACATATTGATTTTAGTGTAGATTTCAGTTTTATTTCATTTTCCAGTGCATTGATTTCAACGTACGTGTGAAATTTTAACACATTGATTTCATGTACATTGCAATTCTTTATTTTTATTTCAGTTGGATTTTAACGTACATGTCAATTTCTATGACAATTCCTACATGTACATGTTAATTTGTATTTATGTTCTATTCAATGTCAATGTCAATTTCAAATTTCTATTTCCATTTCTATTTCTCATTTTATTCTTATCTATTTCTGACATGTGTGCTCTTTGACTACTTGTTAACTCTTTCTGTACATAATTGGTTTCATTAAAATAGTCAATTTCAATTTCTCTTCAATGTCACCTTCATATTTTGTCACATTGATTTCCTTGGACATCCCAATTTTGAATGAGCTTATTTTAAAGTTCATGTGATTTTCAAACACATTGATTTTAGTGTACATCTCAGTTCTAATTATATTTCAGTTTTGTTCAATCTCTAGCACGTTGATTTCAATGAACGTGTGGAATTTTAACACATTGATTTCATGTACATTGCTATTTTTAATTTTATTTCAATTTGATTTTAACGTACATGTCAATTTCTATGACAATTCCTACATGTACATGTTAATTTGTATTTATATTCTATTGAATGTCAATTTCAATTTCAAATTTCTATTTCCATTTCTATTTCTTATTTTATTTCTATCTCCATTACCACATTATAAATCGAAATAGAAATATCTAGACATACAATTACTCAGTACATTGATCATCACAAGTTATTTAATTGATTGAGTTAACGAGTTGAAAAAGTCTACATGTCAACTACAAAATTTGTTGAAGGGTAACGAGGTGCGAATTGACAATAAGACCTAGTTTTCACTGATCTTTTTCTGACTTGTGTTATCTTTCACTACTTGTTAACTATCTATGTACATAACTGGATTCATTAGAAGAGTCAATTTCAATTTCTCTTCAATGTCTCCTTCATATTTTTTCATATTGATTTCTTTGGACTTCTCAATTTTTAATGAGATTATTTTAAAGTTCATGTCATTTTCAACCACATTGATTTTAGTGTACATCTCAGTTTTAATTCTATTTCAGTTTTGTTCAAGTTCTAGCGCATTGATTTCAATGTACGTGTGAAATTTTAAAACATTGATTTCATGTACATTGTGTTTTTTAATTTTATTTCAATTTGATTTTAACGTACATGTCAATTTCTATTTCTTATTTTATTTCTATCTCCATTACCACATTAGAAATCGAAATAGAAACTTCTAGAGATACAATTACTACCAGTACATTGATGATCACAAGTTATTTAATTGAGATAGTTAAAGAGTGGACAAAGTCTACATGTCAACTACGGAATTTTTCCAAGGGTACTGAGGTGCGAATTGACCATAACGAACTAGTTTTAAATGATTGTTTTCTATCATGTGTGCTCTTTGACTAATTGTTAACTCCCTCTGTAATTAATTGGTTTCATTAAAAGAGTCAATTTCAATTTCTCTTCAATGTCACCTTCATATTTTGTCACATTGATTTCCTTGGACATCTCAACTTTTAATGAGCTTATCTTAAAGTTCATGTGATTTTCAAACACATTGATTTTAGTGCGCATTCTAGTTCTAATTCTATTTCAGCTTTGTTCAACTTCTAGCGCATTCATTTCAATGTACGTGTGAAATCTTAACACATATATTTCATGTACATTGCAATTTTTATTTTTATTTCAATTTGAATTTAACGTACATGTCAATTTCTATGACAATTCCTACATGTACATGTTAATTTGTATTTATATTCTATTCAATGTCAATTTCAATTTAAAATTTCAATTTCTTATTTTATTTCTATCTCCATTACCACAGTAGAAATTGAAATATAAACATCTAGACACACAATTACTGAGTACACTGATGATCACAAGTTATTTAATTGATTGAGTTAACGAGTGGAAAAGGTTTGCATGTCCACTACGGAATTTGTCCAAGGGTACTGAGGTGCGAATTGACCATAAGACCTAGTTTTCAATGATTGTGTTTTGACATGTGTGCTCTTTGACTACTTGATAACTCTCTCTGTACATAATTGGTTTCATTAAAAGAGTCAATTTCAATTTCTCTTCAATGTCGCATTCATATTTTGTCACATTGGTTTGCATGGATGTCTTAATTTTTAATGAGCTTATTTTAAAGTTCATGTGATTTTCTAACACATTGATTTTAGTGTACATCTCAGTTCTAATTCTATTTCTGTTTTGATCAGTTTCTAGCGCAGCAATTTCAATGTACGTGTGAAATTTTAACACATTGATTTCATGTACATTGTAATTTTTAATTTTATTTCAATTTGATTTTAACGTACATGTCCATTTCTATGACAGTTCCTACATGCACATGTTAATTTGTATTTATATTTTATTATATGTCAATTTCAATTTCAAATTTGTATTTCCATTTTATTTCTTGTTTTATTCCTATCTCCATTACCACATTAGAAATCGAAATAGAAACATCTAGAAATACAATTACTGAATACATTGATGATCACAAGTTATTTAATTGATTTAGTGAATGAGTGGAAAAAGCATGCATGTCAACTATGGTATTTGTCCAAGGGTACTAAGGTGCGAATTGACCGTAAGACCTAGTTTTCAATGATCATTTTGTGACATGTGTGCTCTTTGACTAATTGTTGGCTCTCTCTGTACATAATTGGTTACATTAAAAGAGTCAATTTCAATTTCTCTTCAATGTCACCTTCATATTTCTCACATTGATTTACTTGGACATCTCAATTTTTAATCAGCTGATTTTATAGTTGATGTGATTTTAAAACACATTGATTTTAGTGTAAGTTTAAGTTCTGATTCTATTTTAGCTTTGTTCAATTTCTAGTGCATTGATTTCAATGTACGTGTGAAAATTTAACACAGATTTCATGTACATTGCAATTTTTAATTTTATTTCAATTTGATTTTAACATACACGTCAATTTCTATGACAATTCCTACATGTACATGCTAATTTGTATTTATATTCTATTCAATGTAAATTTCAATTTAAAATTTCTATTTCCATTTCTATTTCATATTTTATTTCTAACTCCTTTACCACATTACAAATCGAAATAGAAACATCTAGACATACAATTACGCAGTACACTGATGATCAGAAGTTATTTAATTGATTGAGTTAACGAGTGGAAAAAGTCTGCATGTCAACTACGTAATTTGTCCAAGGGTACTGAGGTGCGAATTGACCATAAGACCTAGCTTTCAATGATCGTTTTCTGACATGTGTGCTCTTTGACTACTTGTTAACTCTATCTGTACATAATTGGTTTCATTAAAAGAGTCAATTTCAATTTCTCTTCAGTATCACCTTCATATGTTGTCACATTGATTTCCTTGGACATCTCAATTTTTAATGAGCTTATTTTAAAGTTCATCTGATTTTCAAACACATTGATTTTTGTGTACATTTCAGTTCTAATTCTATTTCAGATTTGTTCAGTTTCTAGCACATTCATTTCAATGTACGTGTGAAATTTTAACACATTGATTTCATGTACATTGTAATTTTTAATTTTATTTCAATTTCATTTTAACGTACATGTCGATTTCTATGACAGTTCCTACATGCACATGTTAATTTGTATTTATATTCTATTAAATGTCAATTTCAATTTCAAATTTGTATTTCCATTTGTATTTCTTGTTTTATTCCTATCTCCATTACCACATTAGAAATCGAAATAGAAACATCTAGACATACAATTACTGAATACATTGATGATCACAAGTTAATTAATTGAGATAGTTAAAGAGTGGACAAAGTCTACCTGTCAACTACAGAATTTGTCCAAGGGTACCGAGGTGCGAATTGACCATAACGACCTAGTTTTCAATGATCGTTTTCCGACATGTGTGCTCTTTGACTAAATTTTAACTCCCTCTGTACATAATTGGTTTCATTAAAAGAGTCAATTTCAATTTCTCTTAAATGTCACCTTCATATTTTGTGTCTCATTTATTTCCTTGGACATCTCAATTTTTTATGAGCTTATTTTCAAGTTCATGTGATTTTAAAAAACATTGATTTTAGTGTGCATTCCAGTTCTAATTCTATTTCATCTTTGTTCAACTTCTAGCGCATTCATTTCAATGTACGTGTGAAATCCTAACACATAGATTTCATGTACATTACAATTTTTATTTTTATTTCAATTTGAATTTAACGTACATGTCAATTTCTATGACAATTCCTACATGTACATGTTAATTTATATTTATATTCTATTCAATGTCAATTTCAATTTCAAATTTCAATTTCTTATTTTATTTCTATCTCCATTACCACATTAGAAATCGAAATAGAAACATCTAGACATACAATTACTGAGTACACTCATGATCACAAGTTATTTAATTGATTGAGTTAACGAGTGGAAAAGGTTTCCATGTCAACTACGGAATTTGTCCAAGGGTACTGAGGTGCGAATTGCCCATAAGACCTAGTTTTCAATGATTGTTTTCCAACATGTGTGCTCTTTGACTACTTGTTAACTCTCTCTGTACATAATTGGTTTCATTAAAAGAGTCAATTTCAATTTCTCTTCAATGTTGCATTCGTATTTTGTTACACTGGTTTCCTTGGACGTCTCAATTTTTAATGGGCTTATTTTAAAGTTCATGTGATTTTCAAACACATTGATTTTAGTGCACATCTCAGTTCTAATTCTATTTCAGTTTTGATCAGTTCCTAGCGCATCAATTTCAATGTACGTGTGAAACTTTAACACATTGATTTCATGTACATTGTAATTTTTAATTTTATTTCAATTTTATTTTAACGTACATGTCGATTTCTATGACAGTTCCTACATGTACATGTTAATTTGTATTTATATTCTATTAAATGTCAATTTCAATTTCAAATTTGTATTTCCATTTGTATTTCTTGTTTTATTCCTATCTCCATTACCACATTAGAAATCGAAATAGAAACATCTAGACATACAATTACTGAATACATTGATGATCACAAGTTATTTAATTGATTGAGTGAATGACTGGAAAAAGACTACATGTCAACTATGGAATTTGTCCAAGCGTACTGAGGTGCGAATTGACCATAAGACGTAGTTTCCAATGATCATTTTGTGACATATTTGCTCTTTGAATAATTGTTTGCTCTCTCTCTCTCTACATAATTGGTTACGTTAAAAGAGTCAATTTCAATTTCTCTTCAATGTCGCCTTCATATTTTGTCACATTGATTTACTTGGACATCTCAATTTTTAATGAGGTGATTTTATAGTTCATTTGATTCTAAAACACATTGATTTTAGTGCGCATTCCAGTTCTAATTATATTTTAGCTTTGTTCAATTTCTAGCGCATTGATTTTAATGTCCATGTGAAATTTTAACACATAGATTTCATGTACATTGCAATTTTTAATTTTATTTCAATTTGGTTTTAACGTACATGTCAATTTCTATGACAATTACAACATGTACATCTTAATTTCTAGTAGATTGATTTCGATGTACGTGTGAAATTTTAAGACAAAGTTTTCATGTACATTGCAATTTGATTTGAACGTACATGTCAATTTCTATGATAGTTCCTACATGTACATGTTAATTTTTATTTATATTCTATTCAATGTAAATTTCAATTTCAAATTTCTATTTCCATTTCTATTTCTTATTTTATTTATATCTCCATTACCACATTAAAAATCGAAATAGAAACATCTAGACATACAATTACTCAGTACACTGATGATCAGAAGTTATTTAATTGATTGAGTTAACGAGTGGAAAAATTTTGCATGTCAACTACAGAATTTGTCCAAGGGTACTGAGGTGCGAATTGACCATAAGACCTAGCTTTCAATGATTGTTTTTGGACATGTGTGCTCTTTGACTACTTGTTAACTCTCTTTGTACATAATTGGTTTCATTAAAAGAGTCAATTTCAATTTCTCATTAGTGTCACCATCATATGTTGTCACATTGATTTCCTTGGACATCTCAATTTTTAATGAGCTTATTTTAAAGTTCATGTGATTTTCAAACACATTGATTTTTGTGTACATTTCAGTTCTAATTCTATTTCAGATTTGTTCAGTTTCTAGCACATTGATTTTCAATGTACGTGTGAAATTTTTAACACATAGATTTCATGTACATTGCAATTTTCATTTTTATTTCAATTTTATTTTAACGTACATGTGAATTTCTATGACAATTCCTACATGTACATGTTAATTTGTATTTATATTCTATTCAATGTCAATTTCAATTTCAAATTTCTATTTCCATTTCCATTTCTTATTTTATTTCTATCTCCATTACCACATTAGAAATCCAAATAGAAACATCTAGAGATACAATTACTCAGTACATTGATGATCACAAGTTATTTAATTGAGATAGTTAAAGAGTGGACAAAGTCTACCTGTCAACTACAGAATTTGTCCAAGGGTACCGAGGTGCGAATTGACCATAACAACCTAGGTTTCAATGATCCTTTTCCGACATGTGTGCTCTTTGACTAATTGTTAACTCCCTCTGTACATAATTGGTTTCATTAAAGGAGTCAATTTCAATTTCTCTTAAATGTCACCTTCATATTTTGTCACATTGATTTCCTTGGACATCTCAACTTTTAATGAGCTTATTTTAAAGTTCATGTGATTTTAAAAAACATTGATTTTAGTGCACATTCCAGTTCTAATTCTATTTCAGCTTTGTTCAACTTCTAGCACATTCATTTCAATGTACGTGTGAAATCTTAACACATAGATTTCATGTACATTGCAATTTTCATTTTTATTTCAATTTTAATTTAACGTACATGTCAATTTCTATGACAATTCCTACATGTACATGTTAATTTGTATTTAAATTCTATTCAATGTCAATTTCAATTTCAAATTTCAATTTCTTATTTTATTTCTATCTCCATTACCACATTAGAAATCGAAATAGAAACATCTAGACATACAATTACTGAGTACACTGATGATCACAAGTTATTTAATTGATTGAGTTAACGAGTGGAAAAATTTTCCATCTCAACTACGGAATTTGTCCAAGGGTACTGAGGTGCGAATTGACCATAAGACCTAGTTTTCAATGATTGTTTTCTGACATGTGTGCTCATTGACTACTTGTTAACTGTCTCTGTACATAATTGGTTTCATTAAAAGAGTCAATTTCAATTTATCTTCAATGTCGCATTCATATTTTGTCACATTGGTTTCCTTGGATGTCTCAATTTTTAATGAGCTTATTTTAAATCTCATATGATTTTCAAACACATTGATTTTAGTTCACATCTCAGTTCTAATTATATTTCAGTTTTTTTCAATCTCTAGCGCGTTGATTTCAATGAACGTGTGAAATTTTAACACATTGATTTCATGTACATTGTTATTTTTAATTTTATTTCAATTTGATTTTAACATACGTGTAAATTTATATGACAATTCTTACAAGTACATGTTAATTTGTATCTATATTCTATTGAATGTCATTTTCAATTTCAAAATTCTATTTCCATTTCTATTTCTTATTGTATTTCTATCTCAATTACCACATTATAAATCGAAATAGAAACATCTAAACATACAATTACTCAGTACATTAATCATCACAAGCTATTTAATTGATTGAGTTAACGAGTGGAAAAAGTCTACATGTCAACTACAAAATTTGTTCAAGGGTAACGAGGTGTGAATTGACAATAATACCTAGTTTTCACTGATCGTTTTCTGACTTGTGTTATCTTTCACTACTTGTTAACTGTCTATGTACATAATTGGATTCATTAGAAGAGTCAATTTAAATTTATCTTCAATGTCACCTTCATATTTCTTACATTGATTTACTTGGACATATCAATTTTTAATCAGCTGATTTTATAGTTGATGTGATTTTAAAACACATTGATTTTAGTGTAAGTTTAAGTTCTAATTCTATTTTAGCTTTGTTCAATTTCTAGCGCATTGATTTCAATGTACGTGTGAAATTTTAACACAGATTTCATGTACATTGCAATTTTTAATTTTATTTCAATTTGATTTTAACGTACACGTCAATTTCTATGACAATTCCTACATGTACATGCTAATTTGTATTTATATTCTATTCAATGTAAATTTCAATTTAAAATTTCTATTTCCATTTCTTTTTCTTATTTTATTTCTATCTCCTTTACCACATTACAAATCGAAATAGAAACATCTAGACATACAATTACTCAGTACAATGATGATCAGAAGTTATTTAATTGATTGAGTTAACGAGTGGAAAAAGTCTGCATGTCAACTACGGAATTTGTACAAGGGTACTGAGGTGCGAATTGACCATAAGACCTAGCTTTCAATGATCGGTTTCTGACATGTGTGCTCTTAGACTACTTGTTAACTCTATCTGTACATAATTGGTTTCATTAAAAGAGTCAATTTCAATTTCTCTTCAGTATCACTTTCATATTTTGTTACATTGATCTCCTTGGACATCTCAATTTTTAATGAGCTTATCTTAAAGTTCATCTGATTTTCAAACACATTGGTTTTTGTGTACATTTCAGTTCTAATTCTATTTCAGATTTGTTCAGTTTCTAGCACATTGATTTCAATGTACGTGTGAAATTTTAACACATAGATTTCATGTACATTGCAATTTTTATTTTTATTTCAATTTGATTTTAACGTACATGTGAATTTCTATGACAATTCGTACATGTACATCTCAATTTGTATTTATATTCTATTCAATGTCAATTTCAATTTCAGATTTCTATTTCCATTTCTATTTCTTATTTTATTTCTATCTCCATTACCACATTAGAAATCAAAATAGAAACATCTAGAGATACAATTACTCAGTACATTGTTGGTCACAAGTTATTTAATTGAGATAGTTAAAGAGTGGACAAAGTCTACATGTCAACTACGGAATTTGTCCAAGGGTACCGAGGTGCGAATTGACCATGATGACCTAGTTTTCAATGATCGTTTTCTAACATGTGTGCTCTTTGACTAATTGTAAACTCCCTTTGTACATAATTGGTTTCATTAAAAGAGTCAATTTCAATTTCTCTTCAATATCACCTTCATATTTTGTCTCATTGATTTCCTTGGACATCTCAATTTTTAATGAGCTTATTTTAAAGTTCATGTGATTTTAAAAAACATTGATTTTAGTGCGCATTCCAGTTCTAATTCTATTTCAGCTTTGTTCAACTTCTAGCACATTCATTTCAATGTATGTGTGAAATCTTAACACATAGATTTCATGTACATTGCAATTTTTATTTTTATTTCAATTTGAATTTAACCTACATGTCAATGTCTATGACAATTCCTACATGTACATGTTAATTTGTATTTATATTCTATTCAATGTCAATTTCAATTTCAAATTTCAATTTCTTATTTTATTTCTATCTCCATTACCACATTAGAAATCGAAATAGAAACACCTAGACATACAATTACTCAGTACACTCATGATCACAAGTTATTTAATTGGTTGAGTTAACAAGTGGAAAAAGTTTGCATGTCAACTATGGAATTTGTCCAAGGGTACTGAGGTGCGAATTGACCATAAGACCTAGTTTTCAATGATTGCTTTTCTACATGTGTGCTCTTTGACTACTTGTTAACTCTCTCTGTACATAATTGGTTTCATTAAAAGAGTCAATTTCAATTTCTCTTCAATGTCGCATTCATATTTTGTCACATTGGTTTCCTTGGACCTCTCAATTTTTAATGAGCTTATTTTAAAATTCATGTGATTTTAAAACACATTGATTTGAGTGTACATCTCAGTTCTAATTCTATTTCAGTTTTGATCAATTTCCAGTGCATCAATTTCAATGTACGTGTGAAATTTTAACACATTGATTTCATGTACATTGTAATTTTTAATTTTATTTCAATTTTATTTTAACGTACATGTCGATTTCTATGACAGTTCCTACATGCACATGTTAATTTGTATTTATATTCTTTTAAATGTCAATTTCAATTTCAAATTTGTATTTCCATTTGTATTTCCATTTGTATTTCTTGTTTTATTCCTATCTCCATCACCACATTAGAAATCGAAATAGAAACATCTAGACATACAATTACTGAATACATTGATGATCACAAGTTATTTAATTGATTGAGTACATGACTGGAAAAGACTACATGTCAACTATGGAATTTGTCCAAGGGTACTGAGGTGCGAATTGACCATAAAACCTAGTTTTCAATGATCATTTTGTGACATGTGTGCTCTTTGACTAATTGTTAACTCTCTCTCCAATTTCAATTTCTCTTCAATGTCACCTTCATATTTTTTCACATTGATTTACCTGGACATCTCAATTTTTAATGAGCTGATTTTATAGTTCATTTGATTTTAAAACACATTGATTTTAGTGTAAGTTTTAGTTCTAATTATATTTTATCTTTGTTCAATTTCTAGCGCATTGATTTTAATGTACGTGTGAAATTTTAACACATAGATTTCATGTACATTGCAATTTTTAATTTTATTTCAATTTGGTTTTAACGTACATGTCAATTTCTATGACAATTACAACATGTACATTTTAATTTCTAGCAGATTGATTTCGATGTACGTGTGAAATTTTAAGACATAGATTTCATGTACATTGCAATTTTTAGTTTTATTTCAATTTGATTTTAACGTACATGTCAATTTCTATGATAGTTCCTACATGTACATGTTAATTTGTATTTATATTCTATTCAATGTAAATTTCAATTTCAAATTTCTATTTCCATTTTCTTTCTATCTCCATTACCACATTACAAATCGAAATAGAAACATCTAGACATACAATTACTCAGTACACTGATGATCATAAGTTATTTGATTGATTGAGTTAACGAGTGGAAAAAGCCTGCATGTCAACTACGAAATTTTTTTAAGGGTACTGAGGTGCGAATTGACCATAAGACCTAGCTTTCAATGATTGTTTTCTGACATGTGTGCTCTTTGACTACTTGTTAACTGTCTCTGTATATAATTGGTTTCATTAAAAGAGTCAATTTCAATTTCTCTTTAGTGTCACCTTCATATGTTGTCACATTGATTCCCTTGGACGTCTCAATTTTTCATGAGCTTATTTTAAATTGCATGTGATTTTCAAACACATTGATTTTTGTGTACATTTTAGTTCTAA
>APFE030993950.1:0-35854 GCA_000404065.3 Pinus taeda
ATGCAGTTGAATCCGAGAAAATGATATCTAATATAATCCACAACGAAAGACTCTCAATAATTAAATATTTTAAATTAGTTAAATTACGTTTTTGAATGTATAACTAATTTATTATATTGAATTTCTAAATTAGGTTTATTTTAATAAATAAATATTTTTATAGTGATATAATTTGAGTGAAATTACACACAATAGTGTAGTTCATAGAGCTGTAAGGGTTCCAAAATGGGTCTTCAAGAAAAACTTTGGCCCCATAAGTGATTCAATTCACTAGTTTCAATCCCACTTCTTCACCCTTATGAGCATCACCCCTATGAGCATCACCCGATGTAATGAGTGCTAAGTGGGCTATTCAAAAATCATGAGAAATTAGTCAATTAATATAATGCAAAGTGAAAGACCCTCAATACTTAAATACATAAGAGTGAAGGGAGTTCTACTTGAATGGTTCATGAATACTTGCTAAGGTTTTACAAATGGGGTAGCAAGCTAACTCGGCTTGATTATGGGGAAAAATCCACAGTTTAGCGCGTGCAAGCCCCAAAAGTGATGATAGATGCCATGTGATTCATTTCACTAGTTTCAATCCCACTTCTTCGCCTGTGTGAGCATCACCTCTCATGAAATAGTATAGATAAATGACTTTCTTAAGTCACAAACTTCAAATGTTTAAACTTAGCCAATTTTCAATTATTAAAGTCAAGAGGCCCATTCTTGTTCAAACTCTAGCTGTACTAGTTCTTTTAGTAATTATTTTTTAATTTTTTGGGTAAATATATACAAAGGATTTCAAGTAATAATTAAAAGTTTGTGATCTCACTTCTATTAAAAGAAAAACTATTAAATTATTAAAAACAATTTTAAATAATAAATATAAAAATAATTCTTTTAATAATTACTAATTATTAAAATAAACAATTATATTATTATAAGATTTTTTTAATTATATGGCTACTTCTAAACTAAATTTTTGATTCTTGTCAACTTTGATTGTCATTAGTTTTTTTCTTACTTTCAATATTCTCTTAGACCTTTAAGATTATCAACCATTTAACTTATATAATTTAATAATTTAAATATTATTTTTAAAAGAAACTAAATATATATATTTTATAATATGATTTCTTAATTAAAAACCAAAATTGATTTATGCAATATATAATATAAACCCTACCAAAAAAAATAGAAAAAAAAATTGTAACTTATACATCTTAATTTCAATTAAAAAATAAAAGTAATTTATTCCACTACAATATATAATGTTACCAACAAATAAACTACTTGTAGGAATAGACAGGGTAAGTTCCTCAGACAGAACACCAAAAGGACACCGCTCACAAACAGATCACAGATCAATACACCAGTATTTTGACGTGGTTAAAACCCTCAGAGAGTGAAACAGTCCACGGCCTGCGCCAACGTGGCTACTACAGGCAATTTATTAATAAAAGAATGAAAATTTACATAAGCTTCTCTCATGCACGGTGAACCTACAAATGACCCTCCATGCGCTTTAAATAGAATTCATGGACCAATCGGGTGTCAAGCCACGGATCAAGTGTCGGTAATACCGAGGAGAGAATGAACCGTCGGATCACTACATATCGTGACCGTCGGATTGTAAGTTACAAAATGTACAACGGTAAAGAAACACACTTTACCTAACTCTATACCTAACTCTATACTAGGCCAAGTTGAACTTAACTATTTCCTATGTGTCGGAATATCCTAACATCCCCCCTTAAGAACAACTTGGGATAGGATTGAAGGATTTACAAATATGACACAATAGGAGAAGGAAGGAGGCACTAGAGCCTATCCCCCCTTAGTGACAACTTCCTGAACTCCAAGCATATATCGAAGTTTAGTGAACTTCGCCTCTGTGAGAGCCTTTGTGAAGATGTCTGCAACCTGATCATCTGTTGAACAATATTGCACTTCAAGAACATGGTCATGAATGAGCTTTCTGATGAAGTGCATGTGAAGGTCAATGTGTTTGCTGCGCTGATGCTGAACTGGATCTTTGCAAAGCTGAATGGCACTTTGATTATCACACCAAAGTGTAGTCGGATGCTGCTGCTCAAAGCCAAATTCTGATAGGATCTGACGAAGCCACAAGGCTTCCTTACTAGCTTCCACGGCACCACGATACTCTGCTTCTGCTGACGAAAGAGAAATGGCAGCCTGTTTCTTACAAGCCCATGTAATAGGTCCTGAACCAAGAGTGAAGACATAACCGGCAGTAGACTTCCGATTATCAGGGTCACCAGCCCAATCAGAATCAGTGAAACCAACTAATAGAGGAGCTGCTTTGGCACTGTAATGAATCCCAAACTGTACTGTACCTCGAACATAACGAAGTATTCTTTTAGCTGCGTTCCAATGACTTTCACGGGGGTTTTGCATAAAACGAGCAACAAGGCCAACAACAAAGGAAAGGTCAGGACGAGTATGGGTTAAATACAAGAGTTTTCCTACAAGTTGACGGTATAAGGTAGCATCAACTTCAGGAGAAGTACAAGAGACTGAAAGTTTGACTCCAGACTGAAAGGGAGAAGGAGCTGGCTTACAATCTTCCATGTGAAAATGACGAAGAATATCACAAGCATACTTGGACTGGGAAAGGGAAATACCCTCCTTGGATTGCAAGACTTGAAGACCGAGAAAATAGTGTAAGTGTCCTAAGTCTGTCATTTCAAATTTCTTTTTAAGGCTAGATTTCACATGGTTTATAAGGTTGGGATCACTACCAGTAAGAATAAGATCATCAACAATAAAGAACAAGGATGATAAGAGAGTTGCCCACTTTCTTGGTGTAGACAGTATTGTCAGAATAACACCTAGAAAAGCCAGATTCTAAAAGAAAGCTATCCATTTTGGCATACCAAGCCCGAGGACCTTGCTTGAGACCATAAAGAGATTTCTTAAGTCGACATACAAGGCTGGAGTCTGTTTGGATGAAGCCAATGGGTTGTTCCATATAGATTTCTTCATGCAAGTCCCCATGCAAGAAGGCAGATTTAACATCCATCTAATGGACTTCCCATTTTAAAGAGGCAGCAAGGGAAAGAACAAGGCGGATAGAGTTCATTTTGGCAACAGGGGAGAAGGTTTCAGTGTAGTCAATGCCTTCAACCTGTGAAAAGCCCTTAGCAACAAGACGAGCTTTATGTTTATCAACTTTCCCATCTGGTCCATACTTGGTTCTGTAAACCCATTTACATCTAACAAGTTTGCGTCCCTTTGGTAGAGGAACAAGATCCCATGTATCATTTGCCAACAATGAATGATATTCTTCATTCATAGCTGCTTCCCAATGTGGATGGCCTGAAGCTTCTGCAAAAGTGTCAGGATCATGATTTACTGGAGCTTGATCCAGTAAAGAAGAGGCTCTTTCAAACTGAGAACGTGTACGTCGCTGATCTGTAGGATCACCGGCAAGATCACCTGCTGCATCCCGAGTAGCACGGACCCATCTTGGAAGTGAAGGAGCTGAAGGAGCTGAAGGAGCTGAAGGATGAGCCTGAGAAGGTGGTGGAGGATTATCATCCTCACTTTCATCATCTGAAGAAGAAATGTTTTCAAAAGTAGAAGAGATAGGAAGAGGTGGCACATCCGCCGGACTAGGCTCGCAGGCCGATTTATTTTCATCAAATTTTACATCTCTTCTAATGATAACAGTTTTGGACTTAAATGGAATAAGTCTATAACCTTTTACATCTTCAGAATATCCAACAAAAGTACATTTCTCACTCTTAGGTTCTAAAGCTTTATGCTTTTCATCTGGAATATGGGCCCATGCTTCACTTCCAAAAATACGAAATTGACTTACATCTGGTTTAATGGAACTCCAAGCTTCTTCTGGAGTGATATTCTTTAGAACCTTATTAGGAGTGCGATTTATTATATAATTTGCACAATTAATTGCTTCGGCCCAAAAACTAAGAATGAGTCCTTTAGATTGCAGCATACAATTAGCCATTTCCGTTAAGGTGCGATTTTTCCTTTCAGCTACACCATTTTGTTGTGGAGTGTATGGAACAATATGTTGCATTTGAATTCCATTTTCGGTGCAAAAGTTGATGAATGTGTTTTTAACATATTCTCCACCATTATCAGTTCTTAGCTTAAGAATTTGATGTCCAGATTGTTTTTCAACAAAGGCTTGGAAGGCCAAAAATGTGTTAAATACTTCGCTCTTGAGTTTTAAGAAGTATACCCAAGTGCGTCTGGAGAAATCATCAATGAAAGTTAAGAAATACTTGCAGCCAGAGAATGAAGCAACAGGAAGTGGACCACATAAATCACTGTGCACAAGCTGTAAAGGGGCTGAGGCGGGCCAAGAGGCATGTTTTTCAAAACTGTCCCGATGATGTTTTCCGAGTACACATCCGGAACAAACACCATCTCTGCAAGATACCATAGGAAGACCTGTCACCATATTTTCTTTACATAGATGCTGAAGAGAGCGATAGTTTAAGTGACCAAATCGCTCATGCCAAAGTTTGCTCACTTCATCATTATGAGCAACAAATACTAAAGGAAGATTTGATGAACCAAAGTTGTGAAACTTATACAACCTTGTGGAATCATCAGCAATACCAGTAGCTAGAATCTGTTTAGGATCTCTTAGATCCTTTATTACAACATCATGAGGTGAAAATTCAACAATTTTACCTTCACCTGAATGAGTTATCTGATATACAGATAGAAGGTTGCTGGATAAGGTTGGAACACATAATACATCATTAAACTGACCATTGTCTAGATGAACAGTTCCAGTCCCTAAAACATTAAGAGATCTATCATCACCAACATATATATTTTTGGTGTTACAATCATGTAAAGAAGAAAACATGGCTTTATTTTTGCCCATGTGATAAGAGGCTCCAGAATCAATGAGCCACTCATGAGAATGAGAAGAAGAAGATACATTTAATGCATAACCAGACTGAGATGATTGACAACGACATGCAGAAAGTGCCATTCCTGAAGATGAAGTGGAAGTTGAAGTAGAAGAATGCTCCACATGGATGTTATGTTTCTTCATTGCGGCTTCCAAGGCTTCCATCTTCTTAAAGCATTTAGATTCTAAGTGGCCATCTCGATTACAAAAGTTACAATGTCTATCAGTCTTCTTCCATTTGTTTTTATTGGTCTTATCATTTTGCTGAAATGATCTTTCATTTTGAGGCTGAGTTTGCTTAGGACCCTTGTTTGGTTTAGGACCATTCTTTTTGGGATATGACTTCTTAGGATTCTTTAAATTTGGTTGCTGCTGGGCGGCTAACGCTTTCTTGGAAGAGTTTCCAAGATTAAGAAGACCAAGATGTAAGAGTTTTTCTTGTTCTCTTATTAAAGAATCACAAAAAGAGTCAAAGGAAGGGGCCTTGTAGTCTGTTCCTTGACAAATGAAAGCTTCCCTTGTAGAATGGAAGGTGGAAACAAATACAGAGTAGGCTGGTCCCAACTTAGTAAGGATGGAATAAATAAGGTTACTATCTTCTTTCTTAACCTTAACACCTTCCAAGAGATATCTAAGGGTCTTGAATTTGGACAAGAAATCTTCAATGCAAGAAAAATTATTAGGATCCAATGTAAGCAACTCATTTTCAAGTTGATGGGCTCTAATTTCATTTTTAATCCCAAAAACTTTAGTGATTTGTTCTAATGCTGCATGAGGAGTATCAAGATCTGCAATATGAAATCTAAGATCAGGAGAAATAGACATCCCTATCAAACCACGTGCTTGATCTTGTCTATTTTCCCATTTTGCAACCTTGTCTTCATCTGTTGGTTTCTTCTCTTGGCCCGTGGCTATTCTGTAGAGACCTTTACTTCTAAGTAAATCTTCCATGTATGATGCCCATTGGAAGTAGTTAGTGCTGTCAAGAATGACTTGGCATGGACTTTCCATTTTTTTAAAAAACTAAAGCTGAAGATGCTGAAAGTAAGTGTTCCAATGGATAGATCTCGAAAAATTAGGCTGTTTTAAAAAAAAACGGCACTAAAAAAGGCTTCCGGATGAAGAAGTTATGGCTTTTTGAAAAAAAAATTGTTGAAGTCGCCGGCAACTAAACAGTGATTATGCTACAACTTATGGTACACTTCCCTTGAACTCCAATATCAACTAGGAAGATTGACTAATCTGCATGCATGAGTTAATTTAAATTGATTGATCATTTTAATTAGATAATCACTTAGTGTGTAATTAGTTACACACCCTCGATTGAGCCTCCACTATTTCTACTAACAGGGATAACTAGTTACATTGATAATAACTCAAGTTAACTAATATTGATTGCTAAAAAGTAACAATCAATCATGTAGAACTAAATGCAAGTGTCTCCTACTTGAATTAACTGAAGGATAAGTCCCATATCACTTCAGTTAAATTCTTCCAAATATTTCCTTGAAATTAGAATTCAAATTTCTCCTAATTTAATTAAGCAAAAATTAAATTTGGAATTTCTTTTTGCATTTTCAACATCTTTATCCCATATTTTTTTTCCCACAAAACTTACTAATGGCATTCATATTCCACTCTAAAGTAGAATATCCCGCTCTCTATATATAAAATCCTCCTAGTAATTATAATACATAATTTCATGCATTATGAGATAAGACACATTTTCCTTTTGTTAATCTTTAACAATATCGCTTGTGATGACTTGTTTAACTAACATTTTTCATAGTAAGACCCTAGTGTATCCATTGTACCTATATTATTAACGCAACCCTTACATGAATACCCAACAATCAAAGGTGAAGTGATTGAACCAATCTATGTCAAGAAATGGAAACCACGAAAAAAATCTGACATACACCTTCTCCAACATCCCTGAGTCAAACATCCTATCGAGCAAATGTATTAGGTATGTAGTGGCTTCCTCATTCCATTCATGGATTATTGTTGCTCCTCTTCATTTCCATGGTCTCATTGAATTTGAAGGCACGAAAATAAAGACCATGGGGGTTTCCTTGATGGAGATCCCGGGCATATGGGCATCCTAATATCATATGTGTTTGCACCGAAGGATGAGCGATTTCACCTCCACAACATTGAGCTTTCGACAGTGAGCATGAGAAGGTTGGATGATGCATACATTGTCAATATTTAGTTAGTGGTGCTTCATGAAATCAGGCACCTCATTGGGTTGGTCTATCCCATTGCCCATAGCCCCATCATGTTTCCCAATCTTGTAATTAGAATGGTAAAGCATCAATTGACCAATGATGATAACAATGGCGCCACGAATCTCTACATATTATTTTTCAATGGTAGATTTAAGTATTATTTTCAGAAAGTCCTTGTGATATTTGTTTAATGAAATTCAAAAAAAGGATAATTAATATGTATGGGAGGATTAATTATGATTTGATTTAATTTATAAACCAATAAAATAATAACACCATTTTACTCAAGATAAAATCCTATATTTCTTAAAAGTAAGTTTATATCATTCTAAACACTTTATGGAAAGTACAATGAAAAGGTAACGGATACACTTTTCAAATTATCACAAGTAAAGAATAAAAGTTAAGGGATGTAGAAGAGTTTGTTGGTATTAATTTCCCTTAAAATTAAATATTTTCTGATACTCATTTTCATTGAAAATAAAATAATTATTTTTTTAAATGTGTAAAATATGGAATATATTTAATGTAAAATTATATTTTAATTTATTATGTTTAAGTTTGAAAAAAATGTTATTATCCTATATATATATATACACACACACACACACATATGCTAGAGGAACCCACATGCCTAACACATAGGTCTTAGTCTAAGATTTTGAAGTCATTGTTTTTCATCCTTTCCTTACATAGCGTGACATTAAGGCTTGTCTTTGAATTGTTGGTCTTGCTTCCTCAATCAACGATCGACATCCTAGACTTTCCAAGTATCCCTTTCAACTGCCCAATTTTTGTATGTGGGGTCTGGTACCCAGGAAACTTTTCGATTTGGTTCTAATATTTTTCTCTACCATAGCTTTCTAATGTTACAATGGGGAATTCTATGGCTTATTATGCTTCATTTTTTGTTGCATTGTTTCATGTTCATATCTAGTAGTGAGGTTTGGTCTATAATGGGTAATCCTTTTCTTTGGTGTCATGTGGGTTGTCCACTTCTATTAAATTGTGGCCACTTGTTTCCTCTCCTTGAATCTAGTCACAAAATATGGTTTGTAGCTTGGTTATTGTGTTTTGTGCCAAATCTTCTTGTCTAAAAATTTGATTAAGGGGTTAAAGCATATTGGATTGATAAGTTCCTTAAGTATACTATAAATTCCATTGTTGTTCACGCATTACCTTCTTGTCACAAGAAATTGTTGCCTACTAAGGGTCACTCCAATTCAGAGTCATTTTAACTTTATATTTAGAAACAATCTTGGCTCGGTTTGGTTCTTTGTATCATGAGGATTTCAATTGCTTTGGGCATTATCCACTACCATGCTCTATGGTTTTTGGGGATGACATAGTCCTCTATGTGATCTCTCTAACATTTTTCCTTGTGATTTTGGTTTTAAGTCTTCAATTTGGTCTTGGAGTCACTCTACCTCGTGTTAGTTGCGCACTTCTCCGAGCAACTATGCCACATCGACAAAAAATGACAATCCATAGGGGAGGTACCAACAATAGCTCTACTTGTTAGTCCAAAAGACTATTCATATGGAATTTAGTACCAACCTTATTTTGCTCAATCCCTCAAGAAATCAAAAAGGAGATTCGACACCTTGAATCTCATGAATTTTATGATAAAGCCTACTTATCTAATTCTAAGGTGGGTAATCAGGATTGCAAATGGATTCCCAACCCTAGAAAAATCAGAAAAAGGAGGTTTCACTTCTTAGATTATGTTCGAGGTCACTAGCAGCTCGACACCTTATTTCGTTTGGTTACAAGTTGGAAACCCAAGATGCGGTGGAGAGGAAATCCACTCAAATTTCAAAATTATGAATGAGGAATCTACTTGGATTCCAGACACTGGTCAGACTAGGGAATGGGAGAAGAAGTATTTGAACTCAATGGTATTACAATGGTAGATGAAATCTATTTTGGGGCCAGTTTTCAAGGAAAAGCAACTTGAGAGGTATAATTTCTTTACCTCTTTGGAAGACATTAAAAGAATGTTGACGAACCAACACTTCACACTGAATAGGATGGATGTAAGGCTTTCCATGTGGAGGGACACTTATAATGTGACTTTGGAAGTAATTCACCTCTAAGATTGAGTGCAAGAGACCCAACACCCATTTCATCTTCTGAGTCTAAATGATTCTCTCACCTGTAATCTTTTTAGTTCTCTATTATGTATAGCTTAGATATCCCAGCAATAAGGGATTCCATAATCTATTTTTTAATTTGTATCTAGTTGTATGGCATATTTTGGGATGAAGGTTCCTTTAGGAAACTTTTGGTCTCTGGGAACCTCGGTAGCCCAATAAATACACAAAGAAATCATATGCTCGATAGATTTTATAATGATGTATATATAAGCATTTTTTAGCAATATAATGGATTAATTAAAGAAAAAACACGCACACAACAACAACAACATTAAAATATTTTTTAATTAGTTAAAAAATTAATATAAAAACCATTGGTAATGAGTCAATAAATTGAAATTACAATTTAAGAAAACTATTTCATATTTTAAAATAAATTACAAGTGAATCATAATTTCACAATAATAATAACATTGTTGAATTTAAAAATCTCCTAACAGAAAAAGTATAGGATCAATAAGAATTTTATATGAAATAGATTTGAATATGAAATAAAAATATTTGAAATAAAATATAGAGTTTTATTAAATTTGTCACACTTTTTCTTATTTTAAAATCATGTATTTTAGCTTATATATATATATAATATATATATAATATATATATATATATATATATATATATATATATATATATATATATATTAATTAATAATGTATTTCTTTAATGAGTTTCAAAATAAAATGAAAATTAGAAATATTCAAAGGGATTGAAAAAATAAATTGAAGATTTTGTTGTTTTTTAATTCTAGACATACAAGATGGTTACGCGAAAGCTATATCCAATGAAACCAAATCAACAAACATGTGGGTAAAATATTTTAGCCTGGCAAAGAAATTCTAAATTTTAAAAACACACAAACATTATTTTTACCACATTCCATTTTAAAACATGCAAACCAATTGTCACTCATCCATTTACAAAATGTAATTTTTAAAACTATAAAGTTTCTTTAAAGTTTAAAAACATATTTATTCCTCAAACATGGTGAGTTCTCCTTATTCCAGCATTTTCTACAAACTTAATAGTGTTATTTGTATTCCAATATCGATATATATATATATATATATATATATATATATATATATATATGTATGTATGTATGTATGTATGTATGTATGTATGTATGTATGTATGTATGTATGTATGTATGTATGTATGTATTATGTATGTATGTAATGTATGTATGTATGTTTGTATGTATGATATGTACACACACATAGACACATATATATGACAATTTGATGCCTCATTCATGACCCTTGAGCCTTATCAACTTCATTTAAACCCTAATGCCCTTAATTTTCCCTCTCAACCATGGTCAAAGACTTGAGTATCATTCATTGTGCGTAAATATCCCTAATGGTGTCCATATCATATTTGGAGGACAAAAATCCAATAGAGATGGTTAATATCATGGTTTAAGTCCTCAAATATGGTGCTTGAGCTATATTATTTTATTTAGGGTCTAAATATTGGTTGCATCTGAATTTGTACAATATAGGTGTAGTGGAAGGTAAATGTAGCACATGACTTCACACATTATGGGTGCTCTTTTTAGATGGGATCTATTTTTCTTTTGTTAATATTTAATGTAGTTTGTACTGAATTGTTTGATTAAGAATTCCATGGTATGATCATAATATATCCACTATACTTGTATTGTTGATGCAACCCCTCCATGACTACCCAACAATTCAAGGTGAAGTGATTGAAGTAATCCATGTCAAATCCATGATTAAAGAGACAATCATACCCCATATTTTACTCATAATATACACATTGCACATGCCACTAGAAATTGTTGATTTTATTATGCAAAGAGATAATTGCTTATATTGAGAAGCTTATTATATAAGTATAAGTTTTAGGAATTTTGGTTCATTTTTAAAGTTACACAACCATTTGGTACTTTAAATACATTGAAATGTATTATTGGAATGCATGTGTAAGTTGTCAATAGTTGGCAGTTTTTGTCATTGGTGTCAAGTTCCGTCGTGAATTTCAAGTTCAAGGAGAGTTTTTTGGTTTTATATCCCTCTTTGATAGCTTTCCAAGGGTATGTGGAACTTCATATAACTCTCAAAGAATGAAGAAAAATTTGAGTTTGAATTCATGGATCCCAAACATAGTTTCAAATGATAAAGGTTCGAGGGTATCAAGTTGTCTGAGCATTTGGGTTGATCAGGGTGCACCAAGGTGGACCCTACCAAACCAAAGGTGGACCTCAATATGACATCGAAACACACATGGAGATAGGTGGTAGTGGAAAGTGGTTCACATGGAAAAAAGTGACATGTTGATGGCGCAACACCTTAAGGTCAAGACTCATTATATATGGCTTTACCTCCTTTGGATGGTCGAAGTGACATGATAGTATTGGTGGAATTAATATTTTAGTACAGGTGACATCGAGGTGGCAATGACATGGAAAAAATAATGACATGGCACTCTATGGTTATAACACATGGTAGGTGGTTTTGACATTTTTAGGTAGCCAAGTGACCCTTTTTCATTTTCAAGTTACATGTGGTAGTGATGTGGTAGTGATGTGGTAGTTTCATGGTATGACAAGTGGATAAGAGATAATATCATGATGATCTGGCATGACAAGTGGTAGAGAAATGATGTGGAAAGTGATGTTGCAATGACATGGTTGATGATGTGGCAGGCCTCAAGATTCACACCAAGAAGTGCTTTTTTAAACTTCCTAGTGTTAAATAATTTTATTTTTGTAAACAAATTTAGATTCTATAGGCAAAAGGCCATATGGGCATTCGAGCATTGGGTTGTGTAGGTGTTCTGTCATTGATGTGGGAATCAAATATTGAATCCCTAGATCCATTCACATACAAATTTTAAAAGTGTTTTTCAACCATATGACCATCTAGTGGCAAGGCATCAAGTGTGAACGGATGTGGGGACAAAATCTGATGCAAGGTCACCTACTTGCAACATACCCAGGATTTTTCCTATGACTAAGGATTAAAAATGTAATAAAGCTGCTACCCAACTAACACTCCAATCTGGGCGATTTCATACCCTGGCATTCTCCATTCATAAACCTAAAACAGGCAATTCATTAACTCTGACTATAAATACTCCAACAGCATCCAACGCTACAATAACCTTTCTTCACTATCATCATCAACGCCGAGAAACTTGAAAGAAACGCTCAAGGCAAAATCAATCATATGGACAAAATATCCACATGAAAACAAAAGATTAAATCGCTGCTGCACAGGCCCAATTGAAAAGTTCTGGTTCGAATCGATATCCAAATTACAATGCATCCAAATGATGCAAACCTGATAACATGTCTGAATGCTAGATTCTAGAAAAGACTTACACGCAAACAATTAAACATACCAGGTGTTACCTTCTCCACACGTACAGGTAGGAACTCACGCGCTCCTCAACAACTCTGCAATTTTCTGCAAGAAGGCAGGCATTTGTATTTGAATCATCTCCACCAATGAAACCAGGACCATCTAAATCAAGCTTCAGTACAGTCTCCTCCGCTTGCTTGAACTGTCCAGGAGTCTCAATTTTGTCTCGGCTACTGCAAATAAAGTCAAAGCCACCCTAGTTGCGATATGGATACACAAACTCTTGTGTCATCTCAACATATTTACATTTCATTATTCCTGTTGGGCCACCTTTGAATCCAAACAAAGTGCTATCCTTAGTGTTATTTTGCACGTAATCGAACAATCCCGCAATGACATTGTGATCACCTGGAGCCTGGCCACCAGAAAGCACGACACCGATGTTCAATTTTCGGTCTGATTATAAAGCCGTTGTATCGCTCGGCTCGAGATGGACCGATGGCTATCCGTAGAAAAAGATAAGTTCTGCCAATATCTGATCCTGCTATTTGATACCATAGATCTGTAGATGGTTGTCAGCACTTCATTTACCAACAGCATGCCCTTATTCTTCAAAAAAAAAATTGACTTGCGAGTAATTGAAAAAAAGTGCCTAGCCAGAATATTATCTAAAAAATGTATTCTTCAGAAAAATTATTGTTTCGCACACAGTAGAAAAATGGATCCATTCTATCAGAAAAGACTCATTGCCTACGCCCATAAAAGATTAAATTTCTCGTTTGCTTGTCAAGACGTGGTTTGAAGCCCGGTTTTCGCAAGGAACGATAACCAATCAGGCCCGCACATAATAGTGGAGTAACCTCAATATCAGAATAGATTTCAGGTAAAGAGAAACAATATGTTGCATCTACAACAGCGTCTTCGACATAGCCTCCATCTATTTGATGCCCTGTAAATGCAGGATCATCACAGATATTTTTCGTTCCTTCTAAGCAATATGTCCAGCAAATCCATGACTCTAACTCTACTGTATATTTTCCAAGCGGCAACAAATTCTAACATTCCTAGTTATTGGATGATGGATTCAAACTCTATTTCTCACAAAAAACAGATCGATCTATTCCTCTCACTGGCATGTATTTCTCTCACAATTTTCCAAGCCCACACAAGATTAATCTACATAATTAAAATTTATACAAACAATGCATATATACAGAACTTTACATTCACTAGTCAGATATACAATCTATGGCCCTTTTACAAACTGCCAAAGGCTCTCAAGGAGAACCCTTGCTTCCTTCTCACACTCACTCTTCACTCTCACACATATTCTATCTATTTTTTCTTCTCCAACTTCTTCCTGTTTATACAATTTAAAAATATCATTAAATTAAATGCTCAATCCCTTCAATTCCTCAACAAACCCCTAAATCTCTCAACATCCCTAAAGGATAGCTCTTTATCCCTAAAATCCTTAATTTATTAAATTTCCTCATATCCTTAACCAATTCTCTCATATCCTCTTAATTAATAAAAGGATATTTACAAAATCCTCAACTTCTCCTATTTTAATAACAAATTAATTAATAAAATATTAAAATTGTCACACCCCCTTTATCACATATTTACAAATGAAAAAATGGTCTTGATGCTCCTGCATCAAAATCTTAGACACTCGGATCTAGGCCTTAGTACCACTATCAAGGTCAAGGTGGGATCCATCACAAGTTTATATGTTTGTCGAGCCATGAGGCATCCATTAGTGCAATTTTGTTTTGAAGGGAAGTGGGGATTAGATACCAAATCCCTAGATTTATCTAGATGTGAGGATATTTGGACTTGGGCCACATCTGGGTATCCTCTGTCTTGAAAATTGGTCATGCTTGGAATCATCTAGATGCTAAATTTAGTAGGGAATATATATATATATAATGTAAAATTCCATATTGTATATGTTTAGGGCTAAGCACCTACTAAGCTTAATCCATTCATGTTGGTTCTCAATTATATTCGTCAGGTACCTTAAAAATCAAGGGTTGAGATTCGAAATTTGGTGTTTTAGGGATGCCCAAAATGAAATGCAGTAAATGATGTGAGAAGTCAGGTGTCTCATATTATTGTTATTATGAAGGAAAAATATTGTTGTAGAAAATCAATAATTGTACAATTCGTGAGAGGGAGAAAAGTTTCATAAAACTTATATAAGTTGATTTTACGCTGAGAGAGAGAGAGAGAGAGAGAGAGAGAGAGAGAGAGAGAGAGAGAGAGATAAAAAGAAGCTAAATTTGGATATTGACTCAGATCTAAAACTGATGTGTACAAGAAAATTGTTGGCCTAGAGTGTTGAATATTTATTTATTGTAAAGGAGTAGTGTCCATATCTAGAGTTATAAAGGAGTTTCTCTAATGTGATTTAAATAAACTTGAATCAAAGAATAAAAGCTAGGGAGTGTGTTGCAAAGAAAAAATTACAGAAGCTAGGCATAACCAATATTAAAGTTTGTTATAAGGGACTGGATTATTCTTCAGGTAGGTTCTTCAATATATCAGAGTGTTGGTTCTTAGAGAAATTTGGTCCATACAACAATGGGAGCTAGTGCTTCTAGAAAGTGGGTGCATGAAAATAAAAGGGGGGGAGCCTCCTATAGGTTGGTTCATACATAATCTAATGTAAATATAAGTTGTTCCTTGCATTTACACTAAATTTAAAATAATATCTATGGTTTTCTCCCGTATAGGTTTGCACTAAACATCCAACGTCTAATTCTTTATGTGATTGATGAACTATTGTATTATTAAATTTGTTTGACTAGATAAATAGTTTTTAAAATTTTACATAATACTAATTTACCTCCCCTCTCATGAACATAGAGTGCTAATTTATCATTTTGTGTCATGTCACTACCACTAGGATAACACATGTACTACAATTTGGATGCCACCTACACTTCCATGTGTCACTCTTGACCTGCGAGAAGATACCAGAAGACCAAATATGTGAAGAAATGCACCTAGAACACATAACAATGAGAAATAACAGTGTGTATTTTATTATTTTAAAAAAGGAAAGAAATGTTCACTTGCCTCTTCGAGGGGGAAACCTCCACTAGAGCTATGCTCGATTACAAAATAAGACATGAAGCTCCTCAAGGGGAGTCTCTATCCTTTCTATAGGATTCATACATGCAATCACATGGGTTAGTACTATGGTTCTTATTAATACCATCTATCTAATACCATGGCCCATTTGCAACTAATTGTGGTCCCTTCTTTATATGCATGTCAACCACTTACAATTATTAATACGGGCTTTATTGACTCTTTAACTAGCTATAACTATGACTCAACCCTATTACATAAATAACGGGGTTAGGGTTGGACCCTAACATGCCTTCCCCCATAAAAATAGCCTTGTCCTCAAGGCTAAAGCTGTAGAAATAGTTGAAGAAAAGTGGCTGGTTCCCAGGTTGCATCTTCTAGAGAGGTGTCTTTCCACTTGCCGAGGACTTCCTTTATCATGCAGTGGCACAAGTGTCGTTCTCATGTTTTAAGAACCTGTTCAGGTTGGACCTAGATTGAACCTTCTTCATCCAATTTTGGTAGACTAGTTTGAATTATGCAATTGTTCCCAACCACATTCTTGAGGCATGAGACATGGAAGACGGGATGGATTTTTGCAATGGGTGGCAAGGCTAGCTTGTAAGCTACTCCTCTGATCTGCTGAAGTATTTGACATGTTCCATAGAATTTTGGATATAATTTTGACAACCCTTGTCTTTGAGTGATGTTTTCTGATATGGTTACAGCCTCAAGAATAATTGATCCCCTTCCTGAAATTTGCACTCTTAACAATGTTAGTCTGCATATTGCTTCATGCAATTTTGAGCTTGATGGAGATTCTCTTTGAGGTGGGCAAGAATGGTTGCATGGTTCTGTAGGAGTTGATCCACTGCTTGTACCTTAGAGCATCCCTGGAAATAACAATTAGGTGAAGGGGGGAGTTGACCATAAACTACTTCATATGGAGTCATGTTGGTGGTGGCCTGATAGTTAGTATTATACCACCATTCAGCTAGAGGCAACCATTGTACCCATAGATGTTGCTTTTCTGAAGTGAAACACCTAAGGTACGTCTCCAGACATTTTTTGACTGCTTTAGTTTGACCATCAATTTGGGGATGATAGGAAGTATTGAGTTGTGATAGGAACTACTGAGTTGTGGTTCGGTACCTTGTAACCTGAAGAGTTCCTGCCAAAATTTACTAGTGAAGATTGGGTCGCGATTAGACACAATGAATATATGGTCCATGAAAGATTGAGCCACCAAAATGGGTGTAAAAGGGTGGGGTAGGGCACAAAAATGAGAATAATTAGAAATTCTGTCCATAACCACCATGATGACTAACTCGTTGCCTGACTTTAGAAGACTAGTGATGAAATCCATAGAAACCTCCATCCAGATTGAGGTAGGCAAGGGAAATGGCTGTAAGGTGCCTGGGGATTTGATTGTTTCTCCTTTGTGGCACTAACACACATCACACTTATCTACTAAAGTACGAATGACCTTTTTCATGCCTATCCAAAAGAATAAACGTTGAGTGCGAGCATAAGTCTTTTGAAAGCCTGAATGGCATGGAGTGGGAGATGAGTGAAACTCTACAAAAATACGACTTTTGAGGGTGGATGTTGGTGATATCACTACTTTGTCCTTGTAGTGTAGAATCTCATCCTACCAAGAGTAGCCCGTTGTGGAATTTGGATCTACCTGCATTTTATTAATGAGTTGGGAGAGTGAAGGATGTGAAAACCATTCCTTGCGAGCCTCTTCAATCCATTCTAGAATGGGAAGAGAGATTGCTAGTAGGGTGCTTTCCTCCTCAAATTGGTGTGATGACACATCTGCTATGACATTTTCATGCCCTTTCTTGTAAATTATCTCATTATCATATCCCAAAATTTTGGTTAGCCATTTATTTTGTTGTAGCGAGGATAGACGTTGCTCCAAAAAATATTTAAGGCTTTGATGGTCTATGCGGATTTAGAAACTCTATCCCAATAAGTATGGTTGCCAGATATCCACTACATGTAATATGGCCATCATCTCCTTCTCATAGGTAGATTGTCCCAAATTTTCCCCACTTAGTTGTTGGATAGTGAAGGCCAAGGGTGTACCTTCCTGCATTAAGATAGCCCCAATACCCATACCTGAAGCATCGCATTCAATCACAAAATATTTTGTGAAGTCGGGTAGTGCCAATATGAGAGTGGAACACATGGCATGTTTGAGAGCTATAAATGCCAGTTGCGCTTCATCATTCTAGAGGAAAGAATTTTTCTTGAGAAGGTGAGTGAAGGGTCTAGCAATGCGATCATAATTGTGGACAAATTTGTGATAGTAGCCTATGAGACCCAAAAATCCTCTCAAACTCTTCAAGGTCTTTGGTTGAGGCTAATATTGCATTTCCTGGATCTTTTTGGGATCCACCCTCACACCTTCATACCCCACAATGTGGCCCAAATACTCGACTTCTTTCATGCCAAAAGATCACTTGGACAATTTGAGAAATAGTTTATGCTTCCGGAACAGTTGCAAGAGTAGGTCTACATGCTGAAGATGTTTGTCCTAGGTGAGGCTGTAGATGAGAATGTCATCAAAGAAAACAAGGAAAAATTCTCTAAGATATGGTTTGAGCAGGTGATTCATGAGGCTCTAAAAAGTGGATGGGGCATTACATAGACCAAATGGCATGACCAGGAATTCATAATGGCCTTCATGAGTTCGGAAAGCAGTGTTTGGAATGTCTACTTCTTTCATGTGAATTTGGTGATAGTCTGAGCTAAGGTCAAGATTAGTAAATAATTGATCCCCATTTAGTTCATCCAGCAAATAATCAACAACCATGATGTGAAATTTATCTTTGACTGTCAGCTTGTTGAGGGGCCCTGAAGTCTGGACACATATGCCATTCCCCATCTGTCTTGAGCACCATGACCATAGGTGATGAATAAGTACTAATGCTAGGATGAATGACACTAGCTTCTAGGAATTCCTTGATGATTTTTTCAATTTAATTCTTTTGGGTGAAAGGATATGGATATGGGTGCACCTTTGGTGGTTGTGCCCCTAGGACCAAAGAATGCTCTGATCATGTTCCCCTCTCGAGGGTGGAAGCTCATGAGGCTTGTTAAAGACCTGCAGATGGTTTTTTAAGACCTATTTCATCTTAGGATGAATATGAAGAGAAGTGGGCTCGAAGGCCTGGATGGCATTAAATTGGTCTATAACTCCATGGTGGCCTTTTTTTAACAACTTTTCCATCCTATGTGAGCTGATGATAGAAGGAGCACTTGCTTAGAGTCTGCGGAGGGTATGCGTGTGGTCATTCTACTTAAAGCTCATATAAAACTCCTAGAAATCCATTGTGATTGGGCTGAGTGTGCAGAGCCATTCAACACGCAAGACAATGTCACACCCACCCATGTTGATGGAAAACATGTGGGTCTTTAGGTGATAATGCTCCATCTGAAGTTTGAAATTTTCACAGTGGTCTTAACATTTCATTGTCCCCCCATCAACAATCTGGACCTGGAAATTAGAGACTGCTTTGAAAAAAAAATTCACTACTTCAGTGACTCTTTGATGGATAAATTTATGTGTGCTATCACTATCAATCAAGATTACTACAGGGTGATGTTTAATAAAAGCTCTAACTTTGAGAGTTTGGGGAGAAGAAATTCCTGCCAAAGCACGGAGTGAGATAATTGGTTAATCTGGTGTAGCTGGGAGCTCATTGTTCGACTAGTTGTCCTCATCTTCCTCCTCTGGTCCCTCAAATGGTGGGGATTCCTCAGATGAAGTGTGATCAATAGCATCAATTTGAAAGAATTTGGGTTCCTTGCATTTATTCCCCGGGGAGTATTTCTCATCACAGTAGCAACACAATCCTTTATTTCTTCTTTCTGCCATTTTTGTTGGTGACACCTTTTGAACCTTAAGTGTTTCGGTAGTGCTCAAAGCCTGGGTGGGGCATCCCTTGGCTATGAGATTTGGACGAGTCGACTTGGCCACTAACACATGTTCTACTTCATGAGTTGTCGTCCAAGCTGCCAGCCATGTGACTTGGTGGTGCATCCAGACATGGGCTTGTATGGTATCTTTGAGACCACTAATAAAACATTCCAAGTATAATTCATCTACTAGACCTCCTATGTGGAAGGATATTGCTTCAAAGGCTTTAATGTATTCATGCACTATTCCTATTTGTGAGAGCTTAGTAAGACAACCCAAAAAGTTAGATTCATGGTCAAAGCAATCAAAAAGGGCTTTTGAGAATATCTACCAAGTCATTGGCCTTGCATAGTAGTGTTGATGCCACTACCACCATTGCCATATTTCTTGGTCCAAGTACAGGCTTCCCAAACTTAGCTTAGTCACATCATCTCTGATGTGATTCAATGTGAAATATTGCTCCATTTGTGATAGCCATATGGCCAGATGAGAGCCAAAAAATTTATACATGTCTAGGTTGGGTGGTTGAGGCTAGGACTGTTGGTGGTTTCCATAGAAGTGAAGAGAATGGCTAGGTTTTCCCTCAAGGTTTTCATTAAAAGAATATGCCTTCGATTGTTCCCCCAACTTTCCCTTTTTGATTGCGTCATTTAAGGACTAGATCTGCCTCGTTAATTCCTCCAACTTTTGTTCAATGGTGTCTATCTTCTCACTGGCCATAGCTTGAGCTCTAGTTTGTACCATGCACAGATCCGATGCACTTGTTGTTACTGTGAAAAAAAATTGGGACCACCCGAAATTTTGACGCTGACAAGTGAATGGTACCACCTTACTTGGCCCATCGACCTGATTCTTATGGGCTGTCTCCTATAAGCATCTCGAGAGTTTTTTTTTCTTTTTGAACTCTGAAAGGAGTTTTACTTCTTGCTTAGGAATACTGTAGTAGTTGATTCCTAGAAACGTTAATTATGCCCAATGTCCTACGAGAATCACACCCAGGTATAGGAGCCACAAGCCTCCCCACACAAATAGTTAGATCTATCGGTGAAACCCTCAACTGCAGAGTATGAGTAGGAATGTGGTAGTAATCGAACCCCTGTTGCTAGATCTGAATGGTGGATCCGATTGTTTCAGCTGCAACAGAACCCAACCTGCTAGACCCGATCTATTAAAGATGAGGCACGATCTAGAGAGAGACAAGGGAGCTATGGTCTCAAGGAGTGTTAGGTTCTATAGATCGCAATATACATAAGGGTCCAATAGTAGTACTCGGCCCAATCTTTCAGGGCACTAACTAAGGAGAATCAACCGTACCCTTAGCCGTACTACTCGACTACCCTATCATATGCATGAGTAATCTCCGCGAGTGTTGTTCTTTGTGTGTGTAGTAGCAAGATGGCCGACGGTTTATCTATGGTGAGGTTTCAGGTGAGCCTAGGGGCTTCCAATATACCTAGAGGGTACTTGGAAGACAGTCTATGTGTGGTTCTGTCTAATGCGCTACTACTCAAAGGGGTACCCACAAGGGTTACAAGGGAGTCCAACAAGCGTGACCACTTCTTGTATTTCCTATGTGCATGCCTCTCCAAATCCATAGGTTTATGTGCTTAATGACAGATCTTGTGGTTTAAAGACGTTGGAATAGGTCTCTAGCCAAGAAACATTCTACTAAAAATGGAGATCCCACTGGCCCTGGAAAGTGCTCTAATAGTACTTGTTATGCTCTTGACCTACAAGAAGATACCAGAAGACCAAATATGCGAAGAAATATACCCAAAACACATAACGATGACAAATAACAATGTGTATTTCATTATTCAGAAAGGAAAGAAATGTTTGCTTGCCTCTTCGAGGGGGCAACCTCCAATAGAGCTAGGCTTGATTACAAAATAAGACACGAAACTCCTCAAGGGGAATCTCTATCATTTATATAGGATTCATACATGCAATACCATGGGTCAGTACCATGGTTCTTATTAATACCATATATCTAATACTATGGCCCATTTGCAGCTAACTTTGGTCCCTTGGTTAAAGGCGGGTCAACCACTTACAATTATTAATATGGGCTTTATTGACTCTTTAACTGACTATAACTATAATTCGACCCTATTACATAAATAAGGGGGTTAGGGTTGGACCTTAACATTTTGACCACCAAAAAGAGTTAAACCCCCCTACCACATGTCCTCACCTTAGGGTTCCATGTCATCAACTTCCCACATAACACTGAGAGGTGGGATTAAAAATGTGCTAAAAACCACAAAAAACAAATGCAAAAAACTACCCACTTTTTTTCTTGGAGGCACTACCCCTAAACCACCATGCAAGGGGGAATTTACCTCACTATAAACCCATTGAGTAGAGTAGTATTCATGCCCTTGTAACACCCCAAACATGGTGTATACAACCCCCTGCAACCGCTCCACTACAGTTGGTGCAACATACAATGTGTCGTGGTAGTCTTTCAAAGAATATAACATTTACTTAACAACCTAAACATTTGTTTCTTTAAAGGAAGCAATGTGCACTACTCTAATGTTACTAATTACTGAATTTAATAATACTTTTGACTCATAATTCAATCTCTCAAGAAGAGCTTTAGCTTTCAGTATTGATGCAGGAAGGATTCTCATTAGCATTCACCAATAACAATTTATGTGACCACACTTTTGGAAAATCCACATATGAGAAGGAAATGATGGTTATCATTCATGAAATGAAGAATTAGTGACCGTTCTTCATAGGAAAGTGTGTTTGCATCCATTCTAACCATCATTTTCTCAACATCTTCCTCAAAAAACTATTGTCTTCAAAAAAGAAACCTAAATGGGTCACTAAGATGTTGGGATATGATTTTTAGATCTTATATATGAAGCGAAAAGAGAATGTTGTATTTGATTCCTTATCTAAACTATATGAAGAGGATGCATGTCTCCTTGTTTTATTATTTCGATGTCCGAGATTGATTCAGGAAGTTCATAACAAATGGATAGAAAACAATACCTTAAGGAAACTCATCCAAAAAGTTCAGAAATATATAAATCATTGTAAAACTATACATTGTAGTAAGATACATTGCCACATTGTTGTATGAAAGGAACATTATTTTTCCATATGATTCAATCCTGAGGAGCTACATGTTGATGAATAATCTTGTCCACTTACACCCTTACGAATCCTTGGCTAGGAAAGCCAAGAACTTGGGTACTATACCTAGTTTATAGAATGATTAAAATATGGTACAACTTCAAAGTAAAAAAAAAAAAAAAACTAAAACTTTATCATACCATAATAGTATTTACATACTTAAAATAAAAAGTATATACATGAATGCAATGTTAAATATGGTAGTAAAAAAATGATTGTATTTGTATATCCAAACTCACAAGCATAACTATATTAAATTTTTTTACCAATATATATATTACTTCCATTGCTTAAAATAGCATTCCATCAGGAACAAAATTATAGCATACAATGTATAGGTAGCCACAATCAAGAAAATGAAAAATATAAATAGTAGAGACAATACATATGATGGTAGAATCAATAAAATATCCTTCATTGACTTATTCAAAGAATAATTTTTAGATATGATGATAAAAAATGTGGTAGATCAAAGTCTACACAAGGGAATTCTTAACAAATGACCCTGCTTACTAAACAATATTGGTAAAATGCCAACAACCACAAACAAAAACTAAATCATACTTGTTTCATCAAAATCAAAAGGTGTCTTCAGATACTATTATGATACTGCAAGTAGAGCCAATATCAATATCAAAAAAATTACAATAGTTACAAATCATTACTGACTAGAATGTATGATACCTATGACAAAAAGAAATGTTATTCAAATTCGTCTATGTTACTATTTAAAAGAATCCCTATAGATCAAATTTTATAATTCAAAAATATCTAAACACAATAACGCATACCAAAATTATGAATAAAACCAACTATGGCATACAAACTTTTGTTGCAATCAAGAGACCTTGTCTTCTTTTAGCGAGCCTATATTTTAATCATAATCTTTGAAAATAGTTTCATAAATATTTTTTAAACTAAAGTAATTAGCCTTGTCGATTAATTAAGGATCAATTAATTTTTAAAAGGTAAGACAAATATGCTTGGGCTCTTAAAAATAGGGAGTGACTCAGAAAGGTGAGAACCTACATCCATCAACATTTGGACTCATAATCATTTAAATATCAAATTCATGACAATAATCATATATTCATAATATTTTAATGTGTCACATAAAACATGTTATGAAATTGACCATTCAGATGTTTACACACACATATATAATTAAGTCCCAAAAGTGACTATCTATGTGTCCATCATAAAACCATAATTGTGCAATCATAAACTATTCTTCAAAAAATGCACATAAAGGAAAATATCAATGTCCAAAATACCTGCAACCATGTTAGAATTTATATGTGAAAGTGAATGAATTATTCTTGGATTTTTTCAAGAATCCTTTGATCCAAAAGTTAGGCTGCTTTACTTCCATTTGTAGATTCTCTCTAGTAGTGTTTGAGGCAATGGTTAGGGAGTTAGACTCTGCCTTTGGAATGTTTCCCTAACGATGAATATTTGTAGGGTGAGTTTTATTAGAACTAGCATACAAGGACTCAAATTGGATGGAATTATCAACTGAGGTATTAGCAAGGTTATCAAGCATTGGACTATTAGAGTGAACATGTTCATTTGAAATGGAAAACATAACATTTTTTAAGCTCAAATTAGGATTAGGTCCCTTAGACGGTGAGGAAGACATGTGGGTAGCAGATGAGAAAGAATGATTGGAAATATGATGGGTAAATTTAGGATCATATCCCCAACCCCTATCATTTGTATCAAGTGTGTTTAAGATAGGATTCCAACCATTATTGACAATTTTAGCATTGTTATTATGTTCAATTCCAATGATTTCTTGTATGCTTGGATGAGGCCACAGAGAAGGAGTTGAACTATTTTTATACACAGGAGGAATGCATGAAACGTTCAAAGGAAAAAGAATAAGATGACATGTGGTTGATAGTTGGTGAAATTCATTCGAGTGTGCATTAAAGTGGACAAAAAAATGGACTTTTTTATTTCAACATGAATCCCATGAGCAAGGAGACCTATTCCTTCTTCCTTGGTTACTACCTTATTATACCACCCTCCTCCCATGTCTACCCAAGAAACTGCCTAGCTGGGGTAAGCATGCGACAAGTGGCAACAATGATATGGTTCAACCTCCTAAGTAACATTAAGGAAATGGAACAGATGGAAACACACCATACAGACATTCAACATTGATGTCAACATTGATGTCAATCAACCCCTGTGTTCCACTATGATTTTGGACCACTTGACCTCTAGATGCTCTCATGTTATGTGTATGCCAGTGTCCAAGGTCTAAACGCTCTCACATGCCTACAAGCCAACATTGAGGGACTATTTTGCATAGCATTGTACTAATGATCTTGAGATTTGAGCCACTTTTTCAGGCCGAGAGCCTAGGTCACTACCCAGAATTGAATGACATCTTTAGAATAGTAAAATATCGTAGAATTGACAGTACAAATGCAATTACTTGAATAATATCTTGACTAGATCCCTACTAGCCATGACAGGCATTTCATAAAAAATATCACGAATCTGTAATATATAGGTGTAAACAAGAGATATTACAATAAGAGTCTCATACTTAGCTAAGAATTGCTAAGAAGCATTGATGCCTCAATATATTGGTTTCCTTTTCATCCATTCGTTCATAGATACATTTTTCATTCATTTACCAGTAAAAACATGATGAGATCCATCCATAACTTTTGTCATAAAACATGTCTATAACCAGCATAATAGAAGTAGAAATATAAATTAAATCACAACCATATAAATCACATATAACCAATAAAATAATCATATAAATATGATAAATAACCTCCTATTGATGATAAAAAATCAAATCCGAAGATGGGACTTCCATGTTCCACTTGATCGTAAAATCACTGAGTCAAATCTCTCTTCAACCATTCACCCACATGCCATATTCCAAGCATAAAGGTGGGATCTCGTAAAACACATCAATCTAAGACATTCCAAGGCTTCCAGAGGCCAACCACCTCAACCCATTCAACAACAATTTCACCTCATGGTTGGACATCGCAAAACCATCATCATAACAATCTCTATCCAAACCTTCCATGACTCAAGGCCGTTTGTTCCAACCAAGGCTCTAGGACTTGTAACTCAACCCATAACTTTTACCAGGCTCCAGAGCATTTGTCGAACCAAAGCTTCATGACAAGTAACTCAACCCACCAAGGGCTCCAAAGTGTTTATCCAACCAAGACTATGGGACTAGTAACTCAACCCAAGCTAAAGAAACATGAGAACCAACCTAAACAAAACAATGAAATGAACCCATAATCTCCAATGGCTATCCAAGAAATGGAAAGGCTAGGAAATACACTGTCAGTCTTGGGAATCCTCCATGCCAGTGAGAGATCATGACCAACAAAGCACATCCATATGCCATGCATACCAAAACTAGTGAGGAAAACATACATACAACTCAGTACTTGCAAACAAAACTCATTGTAGTTGCTCATCTCAATGTCCTTTTGCACTTTCATGCTCCTCCTTTGCCTTGTTGCTCCAAGGATCCAAGTATGCCACACCCTCCAAGGGTGCTATAAGAAAACTCTAAGTATCCAAGAGTATGAGAGAGACAATAATGAGAAAGCTCCAACGCTGAATTGACAAAAAGTTACCAACTCATCCTCAGAATCATTTTTATGAATGAGGCCTCTATTTTCTTCATTTTCCTCCTTGCATGAAACTTGTGACCTTTCACCTCCCTTCTCTCCTAATTTCCATTATTTTCATAAACAAATGTGCCAAAAATGTCGTTTTGCATTCCAAAGCCTTAGACATTTCCTTTGCCAATTTCCTTAGCCATTAACCAACTACAGAGGTTCCTCATCACTATGGTTTTACCCAAAAATAATGTTGGAATAAATGTCCCATCAAACATGGCTACTATTTTTCCTTTATTAAATTTTATTACATAGATGTTATAGAACCCTCCCCCTTGGAGGAACACCATCCTCGGTGTTCAAAAACACCTATAACCACAAAAATGTTGTGAGAAAAACATACTGTCCATGGAGCTTTATAACATATCTCATTTTAGTATTTAGAATGATCATCTTGGTGAGAAGCAAACTAACATAAAAACATAACAAACATAAAATCATAATGACATGACACCTATACCACTTATTGGAGTTTTATAACATATCTCATTGAAGTATTTACATCCATATACATATGTACATATACCAAACATCATCAAAACATATAAAAAGACATAAGAAAAAATAAAGCATCAAAAATATGGTAAAAAAAAAATGTATTATGAATCAACACTTTTCAAAATCAGATAATTTTTTGCTACCCTAAAAAACATGGACTTGGTAAAATTCTAATTTCAAAGTTTACATTGTTAAATGCAAATACAAAAAAATTACCATAATAGATGTGTGAACTTTTTGAAAATTAAAATTCACATGGTAAAAATAATATCGAAAGTTATTTATTTCTTATAATAAAATTATTATAATTGAAAAATTCAGTGGTTTCATTTTGCTCTACACCATATTTTGGGTAAAAATAATGTAAGAATTTGTTCGGTAGGGCTGTCAAAAGTTTCATGATATTATTTTTGTAGTTGGTTTTTTATCCGTTTTAAATTTGATTTCTCATATGTGAAAAACACTTCGCATCTCCATTGAAGAAAAAGCCCATAACCATATCGATTGTATAGTTATTAAAAACACCGCCATATCAACTGTATAAACTAGATGTTTGATTTGAACATAGAAATCAAAGTGATGCCACCAGTGTAGACACATTTTAGTGATTCACTTGTTTTTTACCGCTTAGTCTAATGAGGTGGAGGAGTTTCTCGCAAAGTTATGGAAATTCCTATCATATTTAGAGAAAATTTGGCAAGGATTTTTGTAAATCCAAGTTATAGTTGATAAACTTCAAAATTTTAGGTGTTGTAGACGTTTTTGATGGTGATGAATCCATTTCCACCGTCAGAAACACGATTCAAGCACTCCCTCTACAAAAATTTTTGAAATTTTTTTGCTTTGATTCAGGGGTCCCAATAATTCCTCAGCCTGGTTAGACAACTCTTTTTTTACCATACATGATATTTAATGACAAAATATTTGTGCATGTATTTGCATCAGTGCATTCTTCGAGTAAAATTAATTCCTTATTCAATTTGTGTGGGTAATGGTCGCTTAATATATTTTAATAAATGGATAAGGAGTCACATCCAATACAAAAACTAATAATTTAACTTATAGTACATGATATAAAATTTATGTTAGAATGGTGCCACTTGGAGTTATAAAAGAATTTTCAAATTTATTTTTTTTAATTTATTTTTTAATTCTCATAAATATATTTTTTAAGTCTACAAAATTAGTCATTCCATGCTTTTCTCTAATCAGAAAATTGAAATATATTTTAAAAAAATAAAAGAATAATTTTATAATTATGAAAAAATTGATTTAATAATTAAATCTTTCAAAACTATAGTAAAACTATATACAATTTTATAAATTAATTAAAAGTAAATTGATAACTTATGGTAAAGTCTTTCAAATTATTTTAAAAAATATTTCATTGAATTTTTTGTGGTGAAATTAATTTTATTCTTTTTGATTTCTTTCAAAATTTGATTTTTTTAATGAAATGTAAAAAGGGAATATAATTTATCAAACTTATTTAATATTTTCTTAATTACACTATAAAGTTCATTTATGAATGCTCTAAAACCTAAGTCACCCACTTGGTAATTCTCATCTCAAGGTGTAAGACTTGATCAATGGCTCACCACATTATATGTTGTTTATATGATGTGTAACTTCTATGGCTCTTGTCATGATTTGTTTATCTATTTATTGATAAAATAATGTATGAGCTAAAAAATGCTATTGCAACAATTATGAGAGAGTATCAGGCCTCTTTGGTGAATTTAATATAAGTTTAAGAACCCTACATTCATATATGTATTCATGACCTACACATTACATGTCTTCGATATGTTTGATGAAATGCGTGTCATGATTACGCTTGGTTAGGTCAAGCCCTTGATCAAGTTTTGTGTTAAAGGCTTTGACTCTATGTCATTCATTATTTTGGAAATTCTTGTCAAGTTTGGGTAGTGATATGGAGTCTAGCCCTCAAAAAGTGGCACAGATTCGTAAGGGTTGAGGCTCAAAACTAATAAATTGGGACTAGTTGCATGGATGCAGTGTTATGCCTACAAACCGAGGCCTATATTTGCACAAATGAATCGTTATTCCTATTACTAGAAGTCTAGGTAAGTGAAAAAAATGTATCTCAGGTTTTGGACACGTGGAGTGGTTTTTTATCTCCTAGGGGTCCTCTAGCTCCTGAGGAAGATCAATAAGTTTTTAGTTTGTGGCCCCACTCTCTTAATTGTATCTAGGATTTCGGGTCATATAATAATAACTCTTCATCACATGTGTACCCCAATAAATTGGTGAACTTGAGTAAATGTGGGAGGAGGGTTGCTACAGAGTGGTATCAAAGCATGGTTCAAACACTTGGACTAGGTGGGTGGAATGTGTTTGTCATGCATGCATGTTAGTTGTCTATGTGATTATTATTCATGCATTGTGATAGTCATTGTTGCAGTTTGTGTCATGACAATGCTGATATGTTGGCTAAGATAGAGCAAGAGAAGCAGATTATGAGAGCAAGATTGCAGCAGTGGACTTTGGGGTGAGAGCACATCGTCATACAAGTTTATATGTTTAACATGCAGGTACGATGGTTAACGATTTTTATATGCATTATGGTTATATAGATTCTTGTCATCTTATTGTTATTGAGGTTACATGCATGAAAAATGTTAGTTGTTCAGTGTCGTCATATGCACATGTGTTGGATAGTCATGTATGGTAGTTAACTTGTTATTATATGGCTATATTTGTCAAGGAATTGGAGTCCCTTGAGAGATGATATGTGTACGTGTTTAGTTACGGATCATCGTGCTATAGATGACAAGGTAAGACAACGGGTATATTGTATATTTATTTATGCACTAACAATTCTTTGTTTATGGCAATATGATGCAGGGGATTGCATGGCCAAAAAGATTGCTATGAAATATTGAAAAAGGCTCAGGTTGACATTTCCCTTGGAAGCACTAGGAACCCATGGGGATTGAGGTATGGTGCTTGTTGTTATTTTTTTTCTTTCTGTGCTTTGTGATTTTTTTGCACTTGATTTGCAATTTCTTTTATGTTTGCTTCATGGCCACGCCACTTTGTTTGTGGTGTTGCTTCTATTGGTTCTTCATGGTTTTCTTCTTGTTTGTTTCATGTTCTTTATTTTTATGTTTTGAGGGTATTGGGAATGGGTTAGAGAAAGAGGAAGTTAATGGAGCTCTCAGAAAGCTGAACCAATCCCAACAAATAGTATAAGACTTAGATGAAGTGTGGTGCATGTATAAGGGTAGTTGAAGGTAAGAGTATGACACTCGTTTGAGTTGGTTGGGTCAAATGGGATGAATGGATGGTGGCAAGTCAGTCATGTGGAAGGTAACCAAGGAGAGTAAGGTGAATGGATTTGAGGCATTAGATGCCTTTGCTATGTTCGGCATTATTGTTCTCAATGTTGTGCATGTTGTGCATAGATAAAGGGAGTTCTCTTAACCTTGACCTTATGATATCAAGTAATGGTGTTGTGGTTATGATTCTGTTAATGTGTGTGTGGATATATATAGATATATCTATATATGTATATGTATGCCCTTGTCTGACATGGTCATGACGGATCATGATTTTTTTATGCTATGTTTATATGTATATGTGTATGTCTGTATGATGGAAATAGAGGGGTGACACCTAAAGAACTTCCATGACATGCAAGAAATATGAGAATTCACCAACAACAACTCCCTGAGGGATCTCACACGACATTAAGGATTTATCACCTAGACTCATTATATAGGCCATGCCATTTGAAGGGCTCACTATCTCAACCCCAATTGAATTGGATACCCCAACATTGTAACCCACATCCCTAACACAACTAGCCAAAAAAAAGTCATGGGTTTCTGAGAGGGAAAACTTTACAGTAAAATCTGAGAATTAGGATATATGAGGAGCATGGAGAGATGCTTAACCAAACCCAAAAAATTCCCTCAAAACCCCTATATCATCAAAGAAGTCAAGCATAGAAATTATGATACCAAACTTTCTGAACACAGACACCCAATAAATCCAGTTCAAATATCTAGAAAACAAACAAAAATGTTTCTCACAACCCTCCCAATCCACAGATAAGATTCCAAAAAGCCTCAACCCATGATCTAGGAAAACAAAATAGAAGAAAAGCAAGATTAGGGAGAAAATGAATTGCAGCATATTATAACCTAGTCGTGATTGAAGGAGGAGTGTCTTAGTAGGATGTCAACCTCTAGGAACAAAATCCATGATCTAAGAAAACAAAATAGGAGAAAAGAAAGATTAGGGAGAAAATGAATTGCAGTACATTACAGCCTAGTCGTGATTGAAGGAGGAGAATCTCAATAGGATGTCAACCTCTAGGAATAGAATCCACGACACACCCTCCACGCACAACTTCAATGCCCTCTCACCATCACATCCACAAGACCTCAACATGCTAATAACCCACCATCACAACACCAAAATCACCCACTCGACATCAGTGTACAAGATTACCGCCACCAACACGGAGGTCCAAGTCTTGAGCGCACCTCCTTCCCTCTTGTTTTTGGAGAATGCCAAAAACATCATCTTAGGAGCTAATTTATAACAAAAGGTAGCCATTTGGTTCCATGCATGTCATTGCATACTAGAGGATATAAATTATCCTTAATAATAAATGCCCATCATGTCCAAGGGTGGCATTCTCAACCCCCAAGGGACCCTTATCAATGCCATTCACACCCCTATTAGGGGATAAAATATCTTAATGTTGATAGTTTTATTTTTCATTGTATTACATACTTTGAATACATCATATTACATAGTTTATATTTAGATTGGTTTAAAAAAATTAATATACTTGTTATTTTATGTGATGATGATTAACAGCTATTAAGATTCAAATTAGTTTATTGCACTTTATATAGGAAAATGAATGCCTCAAATGCCTTAAAAGAAATTACTTTTGAAAAATATTAAAATAAGTGTTCCAATATCATTATAGTCTTGTTCATTTAAAAGGTTAAGAAGGTTGATAAATTGAGATTTAAATAAGATTGAGATTGAAGGTTTAAAGAGAGATTTTTCATATTCAAACAACCTTCTTACATGTCTCAAATTTGAAGGTTCAAACTCATGACACTTTATTCTTATTTCAGTAATGTGAATTTTCTCATCATTGCTCTCACTAAACCCAATACACATAAGTCATTGGTTCTTATTGAAATACATCTCAATTTGAATTATTTCTTTTGGTAGACTTATAGTTTTAAGGGTCTTGTAGTGAGCTCAATCATATATACAAGAAAAAGAAGAAAATGAACCACATCAAACTATAATAGTGTTTCATATTAAATTTCTTATATAAACAACTTAATTTCATTATTGTTCAAAAGCAAATATATAAGTTTATGATTTTACCACAAGTAGTAGACCTCAATAAAGAGAACAAGTAGTAGAGCTAAATAAATTTACTAGTAGCTACATGTCAAATGAGTTGTTGAAGAAACAATAATCTTTTTTATATAATTTTCATTACATAATCACATTATTTTCAAACCTAAACATAATAAACTAAAATATAAATCTAAATTAAATATATTGAATCTTTTACACATTTCAAGAAAAATTATTATTTTATTTTTAATAAAAATAGATATGAACGAACATTTAATATTCAACACATTTAAGAAAAAATCATTATTTTATTTTTAATGAAAATTGATATATACCTACATTTAATTTTAAGGGCAATTAAATATCTAAAATTTTAGTTGGCAACTCAATTGACCAATGGGAGTCCTAAAAAATCTAAAATATTCAAGGTTCACATCGAGTGTTGTAACTAGTTCTACAGATAGGAGAATAAGTAGTAGACCTCCATAAATTTAGGTCTACATAGAGGAGAACAAGTAGGAGACCTCCATAAAGAGAAACTTTTCAAGAAACATTTTTTTTTTTAATAAAAATAGATACCAGCAAACATTTAATATTCAGTCTTTTGCACATCTAAGGAAAAATCATTATTTTATTTTTAATGAAAATTTTTATATACCTACATTTAATTTTAAGGGCAATTGATACCACGAAATTCTTACTAAATACATATACCTTCCTTCCTTAGCTTTTAACTATACTTTCCATAATTTGAAAAGTGTATCCCTTTGACATTTGGTTTTAAGGGCAACTGATATTAAGAAATTTTTAGTAACTACATTTACCTTGCTTTCTTAACTTTTAATTGTACTTCCCATAATTAGAAAAGTGTATCTCGTAAGTTTTTTAATTAAGAAATTCTTAGTAACTACATTTACCTTGCTTAGTTAACTTTTAATTGTACTTTCCATAATTTGAAAACTGTATCTCTTAATTTTTTGTTGTACCTTCAATAAAAATGTTAAGTGTTTAGAACCATAGAAAGTTATTTTTAAAAAATATAAGATTTTTTCTTAATTAAAAAGGTATTATTTTGTTGTACTTTCAAAAAAGTGTTAAGTGTTCAAAATTAAGAAATATAAGATTTTATCTCGATTAAAATAGTGTTATTTTAAACTTTTTTATAAAGTAAATCATAATCATAATAGATAGTTCCATAGACATTAAACATACTTTTATTTATTTCATTGAATATATATCACAAGGACTTTTTGCAAATAATACTTCATAATAATACTTAAATTTATCAAATGTAGAATTTTATGTGGCTCTATTCTACTTATTTAATGTCACTAGATAGGGATTTTTGTAAATAATACTTAGTGTAGTTTTTATTAAAGTTTGAGGTTAAACTTTATAAGAATAAAGTTTACTAAATTTTAAATAATTTTGTTAATAAAATTTTAAATGAATAAAGGTTTTCAAAATTAATATTGTAAAAAAGGTTATTATAGATAAAATATATAAATTATAAGATTTGAAATTTTAAGAAATTGTGGTTATAAAAATTTGTATGTTAAATTATTAGAGTTAATACTTAAATCCATTAAATGTAAAATTTTATGTGGCCTCATTCACATAAAGACATTTTATTTTTCTTATTTAATTTCACTAAATAGGGAATTTTGGTACATAATAATTGGTGTAGATTTTATTAAAGTTTGTGGTTAAACTTGATGGAGATAAAGGGAAGATAGGAGTTAAATTATGAGATTCTTAAATTTTAGATAATTTTCATTAATAAAATTTTAACTGGAGAAAATTTTGAAAATTGCATATTATAAAAATTATTAAATTTAAGATGGCAAAAGATAAAAGAATTCAAATATCAAGAAATTATTGTTATAGAAATTTGTATGTTAAATTATTAGAGTTAATATTTAAATTTATTCTGTAAAATTTTAGTGGCTTTTTTCACCTAATGACATTTGGTTTTGATTATATCATTTCAAGGGATAGGAACTTTATTTACATATATTTTATGTGGCTCCATTCACTTAATGACATTTGATTATTGTAAATAATACTTTGGTGTAGTTTTTATTTACTTTTATGTGGCTCCATTAACTGAACGACATTTGATTATTGGAAATAATACTTCTTCTAGTTAAACTTTATATAGAGATAACCCTAGGATTTTGATTTAAGAAATTTTTAAAATTGATATAAGTTAAAAAAATAGATAAATAAAATATAAAAGATTATAAAATTTGAATTTGATTTAAGAAACGTTTTGAAAATGACATTGTAAAAAAAGATATTATAAGAAAAACATAAAAGATTATAAAATTTGAAATATAAATAAACTGCTAAAATTTCTATGTTAAATTATTAGAGCTTCCATAAAGGGAAGAATCTAAGTGGAGAATAATTGAATAAATTTGTAACAATGACTTATATATTCAATAGTGATTGAAAGAATCAATGCATAACACAACTAAATTAAACTTAAGTGCATGTAAGCACTAAAGCTAGTGATGAAAGAGTGAATACATAACCCAACTAAGTTAGCCTTAAGTACATGTAAGCACTTCAAACTTTTAAATTCTAATAAGTTAGCCTTAACCACTTATATATTCAATAGTGGCACTTAAAAATTTTAAATTCTAATAAGTTAGTCTTAACTACTTATATATTCAATAGTGATTGAAAGAATCAATACATAACCCAACTAAATTAAACTCAACTAAGTTAAACTTGAGTGCATGCAAGCACTAAGGCTAGTGATGAAAGAATTAATAGATAACCCAACTAAGTTAGCCTTAAGACCATGTAAGCAATTAAAACTTTTAAATTTTAATAAATTAGCTTTAACAACATGTAACCACTTAAAACTTTAAATTTTAATAAAAAATAAAACTTTTAAATTCTACTATTTCACTTTTAATAAAGAAGCTAACTAAAGAAACTATGTATTGTAAATAGAAAAATTAAACATGTAAATTTTAATATTTCACTAAAAGTATAAATAAATAAAAATTATACTATTTTATTGAAGCTAACTAAAGAAGCTATGTACTTTAAATAAAAAATTAAACAATTCAATTTTAATATTTCACTAAAAGGACTGTAAATAAAAATAAATAAATAAATTTCACTAGGTATATTTTGAATAAATAAATATAAAAAAGAAAAAAATCACTAGGTACTATAAATAAAAAAAAATAAAAAATAAATCACTAAGTAATATAAATAAAGTAAAATCACTAGCTATCTAAAGCCAAGTAATGTAAACAAAAATAAAATAAAATAGAAAATAGAACATTTAAATAAAAAACAGACCATTTAAAATTTATTATTTTCCTAAAGCTAATCAAAGTAAATAAAAAAATAAAACACTTAAATTTAAATTTTATTATTTTACTCAAGCTAACTTAAGCTAACTAAAACAAAGTACTGTAAATAAAACATCTAAATTTTATTTTAAAAAAAACCAGTTAAAGCTAAGTACTATAAATAAATAATAATTTTGTTGAAACTAACTAAAACAAAATACTGTAAATA
>APFE030993953.1:0-13277 GCA_000404065.3 Pinus taeda
CAAAAATAATTCAAAGTATAAATAAGAAAGATTTGGTAAAAGAATTTGATAATACTGATTCACCCCCCCTCTCAGTATTATTGTCAACAACAAAGAGTATCTTGTTTTCCTATATTTGTTGTGTTAATTTACATTTATGTATTTGAATGCCTTGCTAATTCATTGAATAAAGATGTTAGATTATGCTACTTAGTTGTTGTAGATCATTTTTTTGTTTTAGTCATGTGTACAGATTCTAATTATAGCACTTGAAGCTACAATTGGAGCTTACAAGTGAGGAGGAATGAAATGCTTGCTACATATTTGAGGTAGGTCTCTTTCCAATTCTCTAACTTCCCTAAGGAAAATTCCATATTCTTTGTCTTGTGTTGTTCTAGACCAGTCCACTAGGTCTAGGGAATTCACCTTTGTCCACAATCATAAATTCACCATAAAAAATGTGATATTTACAATTGCAGACAAAAGTGATTTCCCTAGACCTAGTGGACTAGTTTAGAACAAAAAAAGGAAAATAATATATAACTTTCCTTAGACAAATTGAAGAATGAGAAATAATCCTACTTGGAATCTGTCACAAGATTTACTTTCCTCCTTTCTTGTAAGCTCCATTTGTAGTTCTGAGTGCTATAATTAGAACCTACACATACAACTTAAACAGGTCAAGTATCCACAAAATCTATGTAGCATAATTCAATTAATGTATTATCCTCGCATCGATTCAAATTTGGGCTAATCTCTCCCATATTATCCCTAACATGATATGATCATAAATCTCTAGGACCATGCTATCATATCATCATAATTAACCATCATTCCCAACCTCCTTTTCAATTTTCATGTCACCTCGATCAGGTCTAGGTCACAATCACGGTTATTTCCATGATTTGAATCGAGTATATAAAGTTGTCGTATGAATTATTTAAATAATATAATTAAAAGAATTATGTCAACTCTTTCTATTTAGTTTTCATGTAAATGATAAGTTCTTCAGTAGCAAAGTCTAGGTGGTTAAATTTATAGGTCTAGAATTTTTGTCGAATTCCCTCCTTAGCGAAAATTCAAACACCTTGTGTCTATTGTGTATCATTGTCGAACTAAAACCATGACTAAGACCATAGTATTTGTTCCAACAGCTGAACTCAACTCCAAAGTCACTAAAATTGAGCCTCTCTATGGAAAATATGACAAGGTTGCGCTGATGGACAATGATCTATCAGTCTCCTTACATTTCCCAATGCTGAAGCATGAAGTTTATATAGAAGTTGTCACAAAATTATATGAAAGATAATTGTCGAGAATCAAAGAATATTCCATACGCATAAAAAGGTTGACATTACTAAACTTGCAAAGTTTACCAGTGTTCGACACTATGAGATCAATAATGTAATTTACCAAATTCCTCATCAGTCGAACGCATGAGGGTTCTCTCTGGCTTGACAATAAGTACCCCATACATGCCATTGACATTTAGACACTCATAGGATTGTTTACTATGAGAGCCACAATATCATTTGCATTGCATAATATTTTCAAGCAAGGAAAGAAGACGGGAAATTACAACTACTATAAAAAGTATGATACTCAAGATGGTGGTAAGGGAGACATGATTAAACAAATTAGAAAGCTACCATCAAATTCGACTACTATAAAATTGTTGGAAATCCCATACATCATTTCTCAAGGGGAGAATGTGCCTTGGAAACCATCTCAGTAGCGAGAGCTTAGTATGAGGCACACAATTGATTGGTCTAGTTTTCTATTGAATGAGCTCTTTGAAGCCCGTGAAGATGTCTACAAGAGGGCCACATATTTTATTTATGGATATCTTATTGTTTCCTTAAAAATGGTTAAGTGGTGCCCACCATAAGGCATGGAGATAATGTTGGGTGCCGAGGATCAACCCCTTGCACTCAAATATTTACCATGGCAGACTTTTGGGGACCACTGTAACAAGGAAATTAATGAAGCTTCTTTTGCTGGATGGTACCAGAAAATGTTGGATGTCACAAAAGTCAGTCCCAAGATCCAACCATTTCTCCTAGATGAGTATTCGCAAGATATATGGATTGGTTTTAGCCATGAAAACACTTGGCTTCGGCCTAAGTGTGTCAACTTAGACACGTTTCATAAGCATGTTCAACCATTTGTTCTCTCGAAGGAAGCATTTCATATTAAAACCTCATCCTAGCCTGGAGTTTCTGGAGAAACTCGGGATGGAAAGATGAGATATTCATTCGAATGGATGTTTCCTAATCCACTAGCTGGAGAAACCCCTTTTTCCTCCCATAAGTGAATGGAAGAAGAAACACTCAATCCTATGATCAAGAAGCTAAAGACAAAGGTGTCATCCTCCCACAACACTCTGGAGGATCTTAGGGCATAAATAATTCCTTTCCCTTCCTTTTATGAATTTATTAGTTCTAGTCCAATTACTTCTTTGACTTGCAACCCATCCAATACTTCAATTCCACCAGTAGGCCCTCGTTATCATACTAAACCCACAATCAAGAATACTTGTCCACTTTCCACCAAGCCACCATCAATTCGCAAGAAACTAATTAAATATAACTCTACTCAAGTCATTAATATTACTAGTGAGGAACCCCAACCTCACACCAGCACACCCATCACTGAATAAAACCCACCACCTACATCCGTTGTATCCCCAATGTCGTGTAATCCAACACCCCAAACAACCTCCACCTCAACCACCATCTCAGGCATTCCTCCATCCAGAAATATTCTCGGTGTTGAAAAAGAAATGGAGGTAAACTCCATAATCTAGTCCATCACAGACATTACCAATGAGGCATCCATAGTTCCCCCTACAAGAACAAAGTCTGTTACTACATCTTTTTTATCTTTATTACTGGCATCAGGAACATTAATGGAAATTGATCAGCCTGTCAATCTTGATAGCCTAGGCACATAAACCATACACACCTTGGCCCTAACTTCCAAACTTTCCTCCCTACCACCACCACAATCCATCCCAAACCGTATTAGTCCTCACATCATTAAGAAGCAAATGCTAGCGAACCAAGTTGATGAAATTGGTGAAGCAGATGCTACAGAACCAGGTTGATGAAATAAGTGCAAAATTTTAGGATCTCTAGCCCTAAGTTGTAGAAATAGTAACAGATGCATCATAAGACTTTTCAGCCCACACTCTTGTAGGATGTTGTGACCATATCATAACTACCTACAATGACCTGGCCTCAACAAATAAAGAGCTAAAGAAAACTATGTCACCACTGAAAGAGCAATACCAAATCTGAACTCCCAAGATGCCAACGTGATCGAGCAAAAAATCACATAAGAAACTTGTCTAAAGTTCTCCATTATTTAGGCTACAGAGGAAGATAAAGATCTCTTAGCTCAATTTTTTGATTGGTTAGGTTTCCTCTCAAAGAAAAATCAACCGATGTACCCCTTGTGCCAACATGCTAATCAATTCTTCAACCAAGCCATGGAAACCACATACTACAACCAACAAAAGGAGCTCTTATTACGAGTGGATGCCCTTAAAATCGAGATTCAAAAAATTGAGGATGAATTGAGCAAGACTAAGGGTCTGCACCCTGAACTGAATCTACCAACGTAGGGCACTTTCTAGAAGTTGCAACAAATCAACACAAAGGTAGAAACTCAATCAAATGCCCTATTGACGACACACCCTGCTCAATCAACAACCAACTCCAGAGCACAATTCCTCGATCAAGAAAGAACCATCACAAATTCATGGTAGGTGACACTCGTTAAGTACACACATTTCAAAAATTCATCCATCAAGTCCATTCGAGAGTTGGGTCCTTCATTTGAATGAACAAGCCAAGAAGGAGAAGCACTAGTAGGATCACCACAACAGTAAGAAGCACCAACAACACCAATATATGATTGACTCGGGGATGAGTCAATGGGCTTTGGTTGGGGCCTATCGATTCCTTCATTTTGGAGAGAAAATTTGATCATGTTTTGAAGATTGACCATATTTTGACAAGAGGTGACCAATGGAAAATCGTGAAGAACACATCTGAGGAAGGAGAAGGAATCTGCAGAAGTCTGGTAGTTGCAGAAGATCAACCAATTAAACCAAGGCACATGTAGTCATAGCCAAGCTGGAATATTTGTTGATAGCTGAAGAATTAGCCATAGTCAACCAACAGATGTAGTGGAAAAGGAAAGGGTAGAGCATCTGAGGAGGAAAACAATAGTCCAAGCAAGCAGAGTGCTTAAAAGGTCGAAGAAAAAGCTAGAAAATGGATAGAGAGAAAGTGTATTGAAATCTTATCATAGAGCCTATTGAGCCCACCAGACTCTACATTTACCTGGTTGTGTATTAGCTTTTGTTCCTCATCTATGTTCTATCGAGGAGGCTCCTGAGCTGAATGTATTGATGTAATGCTAGACTAAACTAATGAAAGATGAAGTTGTAGCGATATTTTCTAGTCTACTTATGATGGGTTTATGTGTCCCCTTCTAAAAATTTATTATGAATGCATGTGTGTATTATATGTCTTTCTAAATACTTAAGTTGCTTTATTTTGAACTGATTGCATACCTGATGTCTTGGTTCTAAGTTTAACAAGTATTGGTAGTTTATGTGTGGATCCTCCTAATGCCTAGTTCCAGTGCCTTAACAAAGTAAGGTCATAGTGTGCCTCGGGTGAGACGCATTATTATTTGTGAGTAAGGTGAAAATTCTAGCATTATGCTAGACTACAACGGACCCTTTTTTGGCACCTATGCCTAAACCCAAGGTCTCAACCTGGTCACCATTGTTCACCAACAAGTTTGGTTGTTGGTATGCCAACGTATGATAGAAATTTGGTGGCTTACCTGGTGGCTTATCTTTGTAAACTCTCATTATCCAATTAGATGTTGTAAAGGATTCCTCTAAGTAGTTGAGTTTCACATTTTTTATTCCAATTGTTGTGATTTGGTAGTCCACCATAAGTTTACGTTGGCATCAGGAGGGGTATTTTGTTTCACCTACAAGTACGCTTCAAGATAGTGAGTAAAGATAGTTTTTTCACCATCATAACCCCTAACAATGAGAACCATAAAGGAAGATGAATATTCCTTTGATGTCACCCAAGTGTCATGGATGACATATCTTGTAAGGAAGTGAAGTACACCTAAGAGTATGATTATTGCAAAGAATGTAACAATCCTATATTTGAACATACATAAAAGTTATAGGAAGGCTTGTGCAGTTGCAAATGCAAAAAGTGTTGTGTGTGTGTTATATTATTTCCACAATTAGTCGAATGTGCGGGGGGTCATGGGGGGGAATAGCCCCCCTTGTTCATTGTGTCGATCGCATTAGGGGGGCATTAGCCCCCCTGCACAGGGTTTGGGGCAGCGCCTTGGGAAATTGTTTTTGGACCCTATATTAGGTGGGTTGACCTACCTATAGTTTTGTGCATGGGTGTTCCACATGGTTTTGGGCATGATGGTTTTCTTCCCATGGTATTTTGTAGATCGGGTCAAGGGAACTACGGTTATGTTCTAATCCAGGGTTAACGGATTGGGGCTTATGAATGCTTTGACATGTATATATATGTATTGTAACATTGAAAGGAGCATAATGAAAAATAAATCTAATAGTCCTGGTTTTGAGATCAAGGGGAAAATCCTTGTGTATATCTGTTTTATGTTTTATGTTCTCACCATTGTTTCTTTTCTTGTTTTAGAATTTGTATGCAAGTAATTTTTGTACAGGGTTAAAACCTACATAAAGTGGGTTCACAAATATGGTTATGGGATATCCATAAAGTGGGTTTCTAGTGGGAAATTTTCAACTATGGGCTATATTATAGCATTAATTATAGAACCAACGAATCCCATTTTGAAAACATCTATTAGTTCAACAAATCACATGCCATAATACACAACTGCATGATCACTTTTGTAGTGTTTAAGAGCCACAAATATATTTGTATTATAAACCAAAGTAACCACTACAAGAACCAGGGAACCCCAACTATTAAATGCATGGCTAGAAAGGAGGAATACAAAGCTTCAATATGCCCTTTCTAGCTTGTAAACAAATAATGTATTAAGAAGTAAAAATTCCTAAAGGATGTAAAATGTTTCTAGTTAGCTTAAGGAGAATGATGCAAGATATTTAGCAACACAACTTAACATCCATTGCATAATGTTTAAGTTTGTTAGTTGGCTCACCATGCCTACAAGAACTAAAAGCCATGCTAGAGTGTCCCAAGTAGACTTTCACTTAAACAACCATGGAAATCCAAAAAACCCAAAAGTAATAGAATAGAGAGACCAAGAATCACCTCCTCAGTTCTTGCAATCCCAAGTGTATCCCAAAAAACCAAAGAGAAACTACAAGAAGCATTATTCCAACCATATCCTACTCATTTCTTGATAGAGGTCCCATTTCCTGTAGCCTTTTTCTGCCAAGGTAAGTGCCTCATCACAAGTGGTGTCCTCACTAATATCATGTAGATTTTCCAAGTATGAATGGGAAAGTGCCTCTTCCACTATGATATGTGAAAATTACTACACTCGAAGGAACCTCTACTACAACAAATATGAATCTACTTCACCTTCTTGATTTTTAATAAACATTAACCAAGTTATTCTTCTGAATACTGAAGAAAATTACTTTTGTAGCCTACACTAGTTAAATATTTTATCTCATGAGACAAAAAAACATAGCACAGAACAAGATACATAGGACATGCTTATTTTTGGACACAATAGTCCCTGGAAAAATCCAATGCGGGAAAACTAGTGGAGCAGTTGTGAGGGTTTGTTGTTATGTAGGAGAAATGTATGAATTCAACTCTAGGATGCTCATCTAGAAATCCTTTATAGAGAAAATACTGGTGGAAAATCTGAGTGAGTTTTAACTCATGTCACCCAGCAGAATTCCAACTGATCCAACACAAGATTGGCTAACCCCGGCTATTTTTGTGTTAGCTCTGCGTCAACTCTGTTTCTCCTTCTCCGCCCTCTGCATCATCTCTCCTAACTATTTCGGAAGTTCCCGACAGTTCCAGTAGTTCCTGCCAAATTCAACTGTTCTAGAATCTGCATGAAAGGAAGATTTTATGTGTCAAATCTCCTAGCTATTGTGTTGTCTCTGCATCATCCCTTCTGAATATTTTGGTAATTCTCAACAATTCCAGTAATTTTGGTTGTTCTAACAGTTCTGGATTATATGTGACAGGCAACCTATATGTGTCAACACTCCCTACTACTACGTTGCCTCTCTACAACCTCTCTCTGCCTCTCTGTTCTGTATTTTCTGGAAATTCCTTCTCTTGGATTCTCTCTGCACCTCGGCCACAAGATCTCCTCGATCGATTTTCCTCCCGAAAACTTCTCACCTCAGAAAGTTGATTTCCTTAATCTTTCAGTGTGTTTCCAAATGAACCCCAAGCCTCCATTTTATACTTTTTGTTTTGGGTCTTCAACGGTCGATACTAAGTCTCTAATAAATAGATGATATTAAAACATGACTTGATCCACCGATCATTCTCACCAATATTTTGATTAATAACAATTAATGTTTTAATTTCCCTAAGTTTAGACTTAGGAACTCCATTAAAAATATTAATTATTTTAATAAAATACAATCTAGGTGGAATTTCACAAAACGGTTTCTGGGTTCTTTAGAACTCATGTTCCTTAGCCTCTCCACCAATTTCCAATGCTAGATAACTTCTAATAGTACTAAAAACTAACACTCTTCTTAGCGAGGAAAGTGCTCTAGTAACAATGTCCACTTGCATGTTGCTATGTTTCTGAAGCAACTCCTTTCTGCACTACTGCTGCCACCAAAACTGTGATGATGTTGCTATTGTATTGCTATCCATGAAATTGCCACTGCCACTATTGCATCTGTAGTAGAACTCCCTTTCAAACGCTACATTTGCTATGCTGCTAACATTGCCACTACTAACACTGCATCTGTACTACAACTCAGTTACTGAGAGAAGCAACTAACACACATCCAAAATTACTTGAACTTAATTGTGTTAAACATAATACAATGAATGTTAGAATCTGACTATTGTTGATTTTGACCCTATGAATCTTTTGCGTCGTTGTTGATTCTTGCAATGCGCCAACTACACTTTTGCCAAACTTGCTATGCTTTGACCAGTATTTAGTCCCTAGCTACTGCATCTATCCTCCAAACACTCCACTACATCATCTGAAACTAACTCCATCTTGCTACTATTGAATCATGGGCTCCCGTAGCAAGGAATTGATCCAAGAGGTGGACTCCTCAAGGATCCTGCCCACATGTATTCATCCCAACTACAACTCAATATCGCCCCATCTCCCTTGTGGAGATGAGTGGGCACTCATGGAAAAATAATCCTTGTCGATCTTTGCTGAAGCTACGTTAGGATCGTGTTTCTCATCCTTGTCCTTTTCCTTCAAGGGACATTGGGATGCATAGTGTCCCACCTTGCCACAACTGAAACATTTCATCTTCGAAATATCCTTCTTTTCCTTCAGCTTTTGGTGTCCCTTCAATTCCATAGTTGTGTTCTCCTCCTCCTCCTCCTTCTTTGTGCCACTCCCATTGTTGCCACTAAGGTTGACCTTCACTAGGTCCCTCCTTAAACCCTCCTATTGAAGAGCTACCCACATCTCTTCCCATGAAGGTAGTTTTTCTCTACCCAATATGCTTTGGATGAAAACTTTCCATTCATCCGAGACTCCATTAATGGCTATCCTCACCATTGCAGTTGGATGAGGAGTGGACCTCATTGCAGAAAGTTGGTCTCTAGTGTCCTCAAGATGTCGAAGATAGAGGTTCACCCCTTCTCCTTTATGTATCAAGGTTCGCTGCAAATTTTGCTTGAAATACATCATTCATTGTTTGAAAGAGCGTTCATACAGAGAAGACAAGGTTTCCCACACCTCTCGGGCTAAATCCTTGCCTGCAAGTGTGAGATCATATGATATTGAACTCCATCGAGAATGAGCTTCTTTGCCTTGCCCTGCTCAGCCTTGTACTTCTTGTTTTGATCGTTGTAAATAGGAACAACTACAACACTTTTGACATAGGCCTCGAGATCATATTCCTTTAGAACAACTAAGATTCTAGTCTTCCATATGACATAGTTGGATGCTCCTTCCAACCTGTCTTGATATCTAATCCCATGTAATGTCATCTCACCCAACTGTTGAATTGAATGCTCTAGTCACTTCTTAGCACTTCTTAGTAAGTGATCAATTCAAACTTTCTAGTGGAAAGTTCTCTGAAGAGAAAATTCCCCTTCTACATATCTTTGTTCTTTTCCAGTAGATTTTCACTCCAGCAGGAACTGTGCCTTTCAAGAACTACACTAAGGCTTTGTGTCACTCCCTCTGTCTCTACAAACTCACGAACTAGAAATCATACCTCTTTGTCATCTCACTCAAAGAGAGATTTCCTCATATCTGCTTCCCAGCAAGGTCTGTGCAATCCCTTCAAGGGTTTCAAATTGTTTCCTAGTGCAGCTTTCAGCCTCACTTCTCAGCATTGGATTTGTTATTTATATTTCAAAATCAATCCTTTGATACCATGTGAAAATTTGTACTCTCGAAGGAACCCCTACTATAGCAAATATGAATCTACTTCACCTACTTGATTTTTAATATACATTAACCAATTTATTCTTCTGAATACTGAAGAAAATTACTTATGTAGCCTACATTAGTCAAATATTTGATCTCATGAAACAAAAAATAGAGAAAAGAACAAGATACATAGGACACACTTATTTTTTGATACAATAGCCCCTGGGAAAACCTAATGAGTGAAAACCAGTGCAACAGTTATGAGGTTTTATTCTTATGTAAGAGAAATATCTGAATAGAACTCTAGGATGCTCATCTAGCAATCCTTTACAGAGAAAATACTAGTGGAAAATATGAGTGAGTTTTACCTCACTTCACCCAACCAAATTCCAGTTGATCCAGCACAAGACTGGCTAACCCCAACTATTTGTATGTTTGCCCTTTGTCATCTTTCCCGGCTATTCCAGTAGTTCCCGACAGTTCTAATAGTTCAGGATTCTACATGGTAGGAAGCTTTTCTCTGTCATCTCTCCTGGATATTACATTATCTCCGCATCAGCTCTCCCAACTATTCAGGTAGTTTCGCCTGTTCTGACATTTCTGGATTCTGCGTGATAGAAAACGTTTTTGCATCATCTCTCCCAGATACTGCGTTGCCTCTATGCAACCTCTCTCTGCCTCCTTGTTCTGTATTTTTTCGAATTTCCTTCTCTTGAATTCTCTCTACCCCTCAGCTACAAGATCTCCTCAATCAATTTTCCTCTTGAGAACTTCGCACCTCAGAAAATTGATTTACTCAATTTTTCTATGTGTTTCCAAATGAACCCCAAGCCTCCATGTTATATTTTTCTTGTTGAGTCTTCAATGACTGAGATTATGTCTCTAATAAATGGCTAATATTTAAGGATGACTCGGTCCTCCTTCTAGATCATTCTCACCCATATTTTGATTAATACCCATTAATATTTTAATTTACCTAAGTTTAGACTTAGGAACTCTATTAAAAATATTAATTATTTTAATAAAATACAATTTTGGTGGAATTTCACCAAACGGTTTTTGGGTTCTTGTGAAATCATGTGCCTTAGCCTCTCCACCAATTTTCAAGGCTAGAGAACTTTTGATGCTACCAAAAACTAACATGATCCTCTGACTTAGAGCAAATATTAAGATTATTTCATAAAGATCAATTGATAATGCATGCACATGAGAAACTTTTACAGTAAATTATTGCCTTGGATACTAAGGAAGTTTCCCAATATATCTTCTAGTATTATCACTCTAGAAAAATCCAATTTCATCCTCAGTTGGCATTCCAATCAACTTTGTCAATAAATGAAGATGATGCACATGATCCCATAATGGTTGTCTATATGTCAATTCCATGAAAATACAAATGGCTAACCCATTGATAATACCTCCACCATAGATATTTAATCCTTGAATATTGGAGAATTGAAGCCATGGGAATTCGTTCTAGAGATTCCTTCGATCGCATGGGGAAATTATTGTCCCTGATATTAGAACAGTCAAACTAGGATCCTTGCATGGACAATTGATGTTATAGGTTTGACAAGGTACATCTGTCCTTTTTCAATAAGAAAAAGGAATGCTATGTGGTTACACAAGGTCCCATCCAAGCTACTAAGAAGTCCTTATTATCTTCAAGATGACTATCTTGACTTGCCCCATACAAATCCACGTTAAAGACTGAGGTCCCTTGGTTATTGTTTGCATCAAGTGATTTATTTATTTGCTCGGTGTCAAAATGAAGGTTGATAATTCTTTTGTTTGTGTGTTTTGGGTAGAAGTGCTTGTATGGATAAGAAGGTTAACGATGCACATTGCCACCCAAATGTGGCACTTTTTAGAGACTATGGACACCATGTTCATATCTTGCTCAACAACCTTATTAACTAGTAAAATACAAAGATAAACTGATCTGACATAAATTGTGAAACTGTGAATATTGTTGAGTGTTGGAAAGGAGTTTTAATGATCTAGGTTCAATGTGATTGGGAATTTCAAATAAATTAGTCTGAGAAAATCTCAGGAAATCATAAAGAAAACATTTTGTGTCAATAATGATATTTTCCAAACAATGGCATTAGGAAGGTATCACTGAAATGTCAAGAGAAATTTCGTTAACTAGATTGGATACTTTCTACGCAATAAGATAATAGGTCGAAGAAACATGTGTTGAGCCTCAACCTTGCACCTTCCTACACACCCTCTTAACCCTCATTCTCCACTCACTTCACTCATCTAGTGGTTAAATCATTGCATTATAGTCTAAAAAGGACTGTTTAGATGGTTTTCTGACTATACTGATGTATGTTGTTTGGTTTAGTTTTTTTGTTCATGCAGCTGCGGAAACTTGTCAGTTTCCGCAGCCAGCACAGGATTCCGCAACTATTTTGTTAAAATCTGTGCTCCAGGTGTCCTCTGAAGAAACGAGCTACATGGGCAAGCTCCAGGTGGCGGATACATGGAACGTATCCCTTCAAATCGGCCAAATCATCCATGAGAGGCCGCAGTCAACCAAAGTCAAAGACAATGCCAGCCAAAGAGTTCAGCGGTGGCACGTCACTGTTTTGGGCACGTGAATGATATGTGGCATAGTCCTCAGCTCACGAAGGCACCAACACACCTGGAGATCGTCCCTAAAACATGAATCTAACAACCAACCACTCCGAAGATTTAAGAAACATGATGACAGTTACACTAGATCTCGGCTGAAGAGATCTACGTGTCTTGAGTAACGCAGTTAATAACGTAGAAGTTGTTAGTTAGCTTTAGTGTTTTGGCATTATAAATAACGCGTCATTGAACGCTATGAAAAAGATTTTTGATATGTATAAATCCTGAACTGTTTATGTAATTCCGCACTGCTGGTTATCTTATCACCCCACTGTTTTATATGTTGCTGTTTTAATACATGAGAAGACTTTTCTGAGTTCAGCCGTGTGATTATTTGTTGATTGGTTGAAGTGGCAGAGGGCCCCTGCACGCTAAAGCCTTGTAAAGTTTTTATTTAGCTTTATTATGTTTTTTCTTTTCTCATTAGTTTGTACATAATATACTGTTTTATGTTTCTGCTGTTCATATCTTCACCTTTGTTTTCTTAGAGCTGTAAACTGATCAGTGCTTTTCTGCAGGTTTTCTTAGGCATCCCAGGCAATTTTTCATCTTTTTGATAACTTTTGGCATATGAGATCATCTTGTCCTTCCTGCTAACTTTCATTTTCTGAAGTTTCAATTCAGCATTGTCCTTTTTAAGTTGTGAATTGTTTATTTCTTTCTCTGCTATTTAGATATCATACTGCTCATCAATTTATGGTTTCTTTCTATGGTCAAGCGACTATATCAGCAAGAAATCAAAATATTACTAACTGTAGTGTGATTTAGTTATCATATTGCTTACTCATGGTTTTTTTCCATAAGGTAGATTGAGCTGAATGGTAAAGGACTAGAAGAGTTCAAGTAGTGTGATTAGTTTCTTTTATGCAATTTACTTTCTTGTCATTTAGATATCATATTGCTTGACATGTTCATGATTACTTCCCCAAGGTAGATTGAGCTAAAGGGTAAAGGATTTGAAGAATTCAAGTAGTGTGATTAGTTTCTTTTATGCAATTTACTTTTTTTTGCCATTTAGATATCATGTTTCTTGACTTGCTCATGATTACTTCCCGCAAGGTAGATTGAGCCGAAGGGTAAAGGATCTG
>APFE030993955.1:0-13719 GCA_000404065.3 Pinus taeda
GTCTTTCTCTCATTTCTAAAGCTTGTTCTGAAGAGCTGAGGTTTGAGACTTGCTTAGGAAACTGGCATAGGTGGTGATAGACCTATACCGACTGCAAATAATCAAGGTGACGATATTTTTGTGTAACAATCTCCAAGCTTCATAGAAATTTTGTAGCAATCAATATTATTGGCCTGGGCAACAAACCAAATCAACACTCATCAATTGTTTGGATAGATAGGTCTCAAGAATATGGCACTTCTTCAGATCCTTGGTCACATGTACATTCTACAGTTGAAGGAATCATTCATTCAATGATGATAGGAGAGACACCATGGGAAGATTACCACCATCATTCCCATCTTCAATATAATGATGAAGATTATTCCAACGACCTTAATCATCCTTCAGTTTTTCATTTTCTATCAAATACTATAAATATGGTGGATTCCGAGCGAAATCTATCCAATATTGAAGAAACTATCACCATAAATATCTCGACCAAACCTAATGTTGTAGAGAATATTCATGGCGGCAAATCTTGTTCTTCTTCAGAACTGGAAATATACTCTGCTCTCTTTCGCAAATTCAAAGATGTCTTTGCATGGTCATATGAAGAAATGTCAGGCATTGACTCGAGCATTGTTGAACACAAAATCAAAATGTATCTAAATTTCAAACCAGTATGACAACAGCTTCGACAGGTTCACCCAAAGAAAGTCGCTGCTATCAAGGTAGAAGTTGAAAAACTTTTACATGCTGGTTTCATTTATCCTATTCCCCTAACTGATTGGGTATCGAATATTGTTCCTATCATGAAAAAGCAAGGAACGATTAGAGTGTGTGTTGATTACAGGGATGTAAATCAAGCTTGTCCAAAGGAAAACTACCCTACACACTTCATCGACCAGATAATTGATGAATGCGCCGGATGCGAAATCTTTTCATTCATGGATAGATTTTCTGGATATAATCAAATAAACATGCACCCACAAGACCAGTCAAAGACTGCATTTATATGTCCGTGGGGCACATTCGCGTACGGTAAACTACCTTTTGGTTTAAAGAATGCAGGGGAAAATTTTCAGAGGACAATGAACTACGCCTTCCATGACATCAAAAACATCGTTCAACCATATCTCAACAATTTACTGGCTCATTCGCGAATACAGACTAGTCATCCGCAGCATTTGAGAGAAATATTTCTACATTTCCGACACTACAAGATATGACTCAATCCACACAAGTGTGTGTTTTGTGTCGGTTCTGGTCATTTACTTGGTTTCATAGTTTCTAAGGATGGCATCCAACTCAACCCATGTAGGGTTTAGGCAATCATTGACATGCTTCCACCTTCAAATTTACTTCAGATTCAGAAACTCCAAGGAAGAGAAACTTTCTAAGGAGGTTCATTCCAAATTACACCGAACTTGCTAAAGGTTATACATGTCTTTTGAAAAAAGAAGTGCCCTTCAACTAGGATCAAGTTGCGCAAGCTTCCTTTGACACTTTAAAGGGTTCCCTAATAAAAGCAGCCTTAATGTATGCTCTTGACTATCAAAAGGACTTTAACCTATATCTTGTTGCAGTAGATACAACCATCACAATGGTTTTAGTACAAGAAGACGACGAAATTGAACATCCAGTCTATTATTTAAGCTGAAACTTAAATGATACAGAGAGAAAATACTCCTATGTTGAAAAGATGGCTCTAGCAGCTGTTCAAGCAGTACAAAGATTTTGACACTATATCCTCTTTCGCAAAACTACCATTCTGTCAGATTGCAACCCTATGACCTACATTCTATTACGTCAATTACTAGGGAGCAAATATTCAAAATGGATAGCCATTTTGCAAGAGTTTGATATAGAATTCACAAAATCAAAATCAAAGAAATCTCTAGCTTTTGTGGAGTTACTACGTGACCTCTCATCATTGTCCAACGATTCAACATCTAAAGTGTCAATCATGGATGAACCTCTATTTCTGATATCGTCGAGTGATCCATATGGATATATACTGATCTATCTCCAAACCCAAACCTTTAGGCCTAATACCTCTCGAACCGAACAAGGATGTACTCAATACCAAGCCTAAGACTACATGATCGTCGATGATACTCTTTACTATCATGGTGTCAATACAGTTCTGCGAAGGTGCCTCATGCATGAGGAGGCTGAAAAAGTCTTGAATGATTGTCATTTAGGTGCATGCGGGGGGCATCAATCTGGTTATGCTACAACACAAAACATCTTACGAGCAGGTTACTTCTGGCCTACTATATTCAAAGATTGCATAATCGCGATCAGAAGTTGCCATGCTTGTCAAATCTTTGACCGTAAAACCAGACTACCACCCACACCACTGCATCCAGTAGTTGTTGTTGGTCCATTCGCCAAATGATACATAGATTTCATGACATGTAACCCCACCTCGGCTAGGAGGCATGGGTATATCATAGTCACAGTCGACTATTTTACAAAATGGGTCGAGGTGATGCCTACATTGAACAACAACAATGAAACAACTACTCTTCTATTTTTCAATCATGTAGTCTCTAGATTCGGTGTTCCAAAAGCTATAGTCACATATAATGGATCGTATTTTCACAATCACATGATGGTTGAATTGGCTGTCAAATTAGGACTTTCCCATGATAGTTCTACTCTGTATTTTTGCAAGCTAACAGACAAATTGAGGCCATCAACAAAGTCCTCAAGTGCATGCTGCAAAGGATGATTGGAGTCCACAAACGGAATTGGCACTTAATCCTGTACTCAAATTTATGGGCATATAGGACATCGGTGAGAAACGCAACCGGATTTACTCCCTTTCAGTTGGTGTATGGCCTGGAAGCAGTATTTCTGATTTATCGTGAAATTTCATCTCTTAAGCTCGCAGTTGATCTACTCCCCGAAACTTCGGAAGAAGAGGCTCATTTCTTGGAACTAATCCAATTGGATGAAACTTTTTGTGATGCCACTTTTGCTAACGAAGCTCATAAGAAACGAGTCAAGGCACAATTTGAAAAAAATGTCAAACCCCGTGTCTTCTCAGAAGGTGACCTGGTCTTGCTATATGATCAGGAATCCAATAAATTGGGAGAAAGTAAGTTCCAACCTTTGTGGATGGGCCCCTATATTGTTAAATGAGTATTAGCAAAAGGAGCCTACGAGCTAGTAGATTATGATGGGATTACACTGTCACAACCCCGAAACGGGTTGTACCTTAAGCGTTACTATGCTTGATTAAGTGCAGTAATCTCTTTATATGCTTTTGTTACGTTTTTGTTTTCATCAAGAGTGATCATTTTGGTTAGGTAATCCATTTTGCATTTGTTGCAGATGTTAAAACTATTTGAATCATTTGTTGGATACGCCGACGAAGCTAGTTGTAGTACACAGAATCTATCTTCTGCAGCCTGGGCCATTTTTGATCCAAGCGGCAAGTTAGTGAGTTTCAAAGGGATATGTATTGGTCTATCAATGAAAAACATAGCTGAGTACAGCGCGTTGATGGAGCTTCTCTCTGATGCCATCACACATGGCATACGCCAACTTGTTGTTAGGCTAGATTTACAACTCGTCATCCTACAACTTACTGGCATCTATTCCATTCGAAATCTAGCTATCTATTGTACGTTCCTAAGGGTTAGGATTTTGGAAAGGCAGTTTGATTCTATTCAATATCAACACATTTCCAGAAACTTAAACACATTAACTCATTCATTATCAAATTATGTGTTACACATATATTTGTAGCATCTATAAAGGAAAAAGAATTTCAATCAACATTTGCATCAGGATCACATAACTTAACCGAAATAAAATTGTAAAAATCAAAAATATATATAGTTGTTTATAGTTTTTTACAAAATGTTTTGTGTCTAGGACAAAATTGGTCATACAACCCAAAAACTCAAAAATGTAGAAAAGCACCCTAGACTAATGGTGCTAGTGATAGCAAGTCACTGCCTGTGCGATCATACATAAGAGCCTAGTCCATCGACTCAGCACGCCAGTGGTATGGCGCTGTAATCTTAGAGGTAACTCGTCGGTCCTCACATCTTGAATACCAAGGGTGAGACCCTCGATTTGATCCTACAACAATACAAGGGTCTCTATTATGTCCATATTGCGAAGGACAACCCTCCCTACATCCTCTCCTGCTGGAACGATGGCTCCTACCCTCGGGCGTGCTGCTGGTCGCACTGGTTCAATATCTGCACACATCTATGAGTTTAATTAGTCTTGATAACCTTTAAAAAACACAAGAACATTATAAAAGTAATAAAGAGAGATATGGTCAGATCTTTTTACCTATAACACCCCATTTCTCGGCAGCCAGTAACGCCAAATCAGGGTCGCCTCAGAAATCCATCCCAACATATGGATACTCTACAAAGACCATCTCCTAATGGTCAAACCACTCAAAGAAGGCATCAACGAATGAAATCTATGACTGACCAGCATGTCTGGCCATGAGATCAACCCATCTTTGGGTCTGTGGTTCCCTCAGTGCTGGAAATCTGAGTGAAATGTATTGTGGTTACATCAGTGGAATCCTCTCCATGGCAAAAGCAGTCAAAATAGAACCGTAACCAAAGTTCTTGGATCGTCCATTCTTCACCTTGGAAAGTTGTTCTTTTATAACTGGAAGTATTGCATCACACAAGCTGAATACCTTTGGTTCAAGGCATTCCAGGGCGTACTGCATATAAGACCTGTTGGCCAAATGAAGAGCCGCGCTACCAGGCAATCTAGAAAAGGTGAATAAAATAGTCCCCAAGGACCGATCAATGACATCTAGAATACTAATCTTGCCATCCCTTCTTTGCTTAGATCCATCTCCTCGAACTGGCAAATATAATCCCTCATGGATTCACCCCCACGAGAAAATCCTGATAGTCAAAGAGGGGCACCATGCCTCGATAAACCAGTCAAAAAGTAGATATCCTCAACTATCAAAGGGATGAATTTACCTCTAATTTGGAACACCTGGTTGGTTGGATTCCATCCATCGAGAAGATATTGCAACAAATTGATTTGTTGCCTCATGCTGGATATGTGAAAGAATTTGAGCAAGCCACAATTTCGCAATGCAGTAACCGTACCCAGATCATGTAAGGAAATCATGTCCTCTTCTTCATGCTCACGTTCATGCCATGTAATGACCATCTTGATCCGATGAATATCTGAAACACAAACAAGAGATGAATTAAGATCCTGATTTGGGCAAAAATAGGCAAAGATTTCATGAGAAAACACTGCATAAACTTTCCCTCCTAAGCCCATCACACCCTGGTTGTGTACAGGGTGAGATGCATACGGATTGGCCAATGACCAGTTTAGTATGCATCACACTTTTGGATGCATACTAGGTGCGATGGGGAGAGAATTAATTGTTCAAACCCTTGGGGCCTAGAATATCAGGAAAAGTTGCTCAGAATCAGGAAAGGAAGGAATGCAATTGAAGAGCTCAGGGTTAGCTCCTACCTGGTCTAGACGGTGCAGAAAATAGTCCACTGGATCTCCCAGAATCAATTGATGAAATTCGAGGGAGAAAACGCCTCCAGAGCTCCAACAATCCCAAATTTGAATGAAATGGTAAAAATGAGAGGTAAAACTACTTTTATGTTACTGTTCACGTAATTCAAGTAAGATCTTAGTTTTTAACTCATTTTTCAAGCATGTATGTGCATTTCTAATCAATTTGATGGAGTAATTGAATGGGTAGTATGACCGTCAAAAGAATATAGTGTTAATAGTAAATTTAACATCTCTGACTATTATCATGAGTAGTGTTACCATAGGGTTCAAGCTCGTTAAAAAATAAACCCGCCACTGAACATAGTTTCTAAAGATTCAAGCTCGTTAAAAAATGAATCCACCCTGAGTAAATAACCTTTGTGATTGCATTGCTATCAACCTTTTGAGCCTTGGCCTTGTTCTTATTGTCACCTCCACTCTTTAGCCAATCATACACCTCCACTTGATTGTTTACCCTTTTGAGGAACAACTTGATGAGTGATTCTATTAGCCACCCTCTTTATACTACCATGTTTGAGAAGTTCCAAACTTACTTGGAACCAGTTGCTACCCAGATACATCACTCGTTCCTAAAAAACAAGTCCCTTTAAGCTCTTTTTAGACTCATAAAATATGAAAAAATTGCCAAGCTATTGTCTTTTCCAGCTCGTTAAAGTAAAGGGAAGCATCATCCCTTCTCTACATTTTAATATTTTTGGACCTGAGGGATCATTACATAAAAATATTCAGCACTTGTCTTTTTTGGCTCACTAAAACTCTTGAAAAGTCATCTCTTTCATATTATTTTATACTTTTTCTGACTTAAGGGATTGTGCCATGAAAAAGGACTACTGGAGTTTCCTTTCCATCTCTTTTCAGACTCTCTAAACATGAAAAGGACCGAGCTATCTTTTTCGTTAAACTCGTTAAAACAATAGCAACAAACATGTCCATCTGGACAAGAGGGAGTTTCACTGTCTTTAGGCTCGCTAAAACATAGCGACAGGTTTGCCCGAAGGGAATATTATAGAACAAGCATATGTTATCCTCCTCAAGCTTGACAAAAATAAAGAGGTACAGGTCAGCAATGATTAGGGAAAAAGGTAAGGAAACTTGAAGAACTTCATTGCTAGCAGGTCGCTCTTGAACATGACACTTTCACTTCATCACCATGATTGAACCGGGTTGGGTCTTCTGTTCACCATCACCATTGGTCCTCCGTACCATCTATGGGGTTAACGCTACTGATCCATCTCAGTGTCACTGATATGTTCAAAACAAGTCATTCAGAGAATTAACCAACCCAGCTAACGTCTTATCCACTGCAATACCTTCACTCTCCATTTTTCATGATCGCCATTCGTGAGCCTTCTATCATTAAATCGTTTTCACCTCCAGAAAATCATTTGCTTCGTTTCGTATCATAGATGTGGGATTCATTAAGGCCCTCCTATGAGGAGTCACTTCTTGTGGACATCAGCTCATTATCCAAGAAGTTGACTTAGGAACAACCCTTTTAGTACTTTGAAGCTTGCATGCCTCAATGACAAGTTTCTCACTTCCAGTGACAGGTTTACATCAATGGTCTTTGACAGAAAGATTTTGCATGGTGTTCGACATCAAATGCTATATTCACACCACGTAAATTGTATTGTAGTACCTTGAGGGTCATTATCATTATCAGTGATTCCTCACGTGCATGTTAACAACTTACATCATTGGCTGGTAATCAGGCGATGTCTTTCTGTGTTCAACTTTAGAACATCTTTTTGCGTTGGGCGAAGATTGAACAAGTTTTGAAGACCCCAGATCTAGTTTCATCCATCCAAGCTGTGATATATTCAGGAAAATGAAGACATCAAATGTACTCCATAGCTGCATAGATGATCATCCAAGCTAAGGGATGATGGTTCTACAAGAATCACCAGTCTGCAACATTAGACGATTATCTGTCCTATGTACATGAAAATGAATTTATAAAGCTAAGCATGGGAATGCCCGCCTCAGCTAGAACATGAAAATAACATGAAGATAATGTATTATATTGTAGTTTATACAGGTCACGTTCCAGTTCGAGAGACCTCAGATCCTCATGATAAAGAATTTCACTTGACATCAGAAGATTTACAACCTCATGCTTTAGGGGGCAACTGTTATTAACATATTTGGGCACTACAACCCCAATTACATATGTCGATAAACCAAAGGATCTTAAACCCATAAAAGTGTTGTTTCACACCCTAAAAGATCAAGGTCAACTGATTACATCATTTCCCAGAAGTTATCCCTAAAAAACCACTCAGAACTGGTCAAAACTAGACCATACAGACTGCTCCATGCTAAGGGTGCGATGCATACTGACTGTAACACTAGCCAGGTACGATGCATACTGAAAGATCCTTCTATGGGGTGTGATGGATGAGAGTAGACAAATGGCAGAGACAATTTGCTAAGTGGAAACCAAGAGAATCTTCTAGAAACTTCTCATATGACACTTACTTCTTTGAATTCACCTAGGGATGAGTAAGAGATCATGAAATCTCCAAGTGGAACCAAGAACTATTAGTGAAATGACACTAATAAAAAACCCAGGAGCTGACTCACCCCTCTACAAATATCTATATATGGATCCCTCAGCTGAGAGATCTAGAGGCTGGAATTTTGTAATTTGTAAGGAAGTGTTGTTGGTTTCTCTTTGAGACATTGTATTGTTGGGTGATCTTGCTTTTCATGAGGTGAAGAGGGCTTTCATGCTGGGAGGATAATGTTGGATTGGACAGCTGGGTTTTAATCCTCTCTTCTACTTCTACTATCAATAAATTTATTTGAGCTTTCCTCCATATATTTGTGTACTTGTGAATCTTGTATTTGTGAATGCAATTGTATGGTTAATGTGCTTCTGATTCTGCATTTTTTATGGTATTATAGATCTCTATGCTTTGATGGTGTTTTGTTGCTTTGTCTCTACAAGTGTTATTTAAAGTGGGACAAGTGAGAAAGGAGTGGCAAGCTCTATCAAAGGAGAGAGGAAACAAGCAAGGAGCCAAGCAAAAGATTAAGCTTGGTGCTCTCTGCTTCTTTCTTATCTATCATACATAAAGGAAAAAACAAGTTACTTTGAATTGTTTATTTCTAATATAGCTACCCATCTTAGTGGGACTAGCAGATCGAATAGACACTAGTTTTCCCAAAAACAACCCTCTGAATAATACTCTCCTTCATTATATTATGTGTTATTGCCTGATTCTGGTGAACCAAAAATATATAAAGAAGGAATGCAGAGGGAAACCATGAAGAAGTGGGAGCAAGAAATGGAAGAAGAGATGGACTTGTTGATGCATAACCAGACTTTGGACTTAGTCAAGTTTCCTATAGGTAAAACAACATTGCAAAATAAATGGGTTTACAGGTTGAAGGAAGAAGATAGAGATAGACACAAGTATAAGGCTAGACTTATGGCGAAAGGGTTTGAAAAAAATAAACGTATAGACTTTGATGAAATTTTTCTCCTATTGTTAAAATGGCTTCAATCAGAACTATTTTAAGTCTAGTGGAAACATAAGATTTGCATATTGATCAGTTAGATGTAAAGTCAAACTTTCTCCATGGGTATGAGGTCAAAGGGAAGGAGAAATTAGTGTGCGAGTTGAATAAGAGCTTGTATGGCTTAAAACATGTTGAAGAAAAGTGTAAGTCTAGGTTCAGTATTTTTCAATGTAATTTTGATCTTTGTACTTGTCAAGAAAAATCATTATTATTTTTATAAATAATATAGATGAGTTTCTTGCTCATTCCATAGGTCTAGGAAAGTCAAAGAGTCAAATTTATGTTGAAGAGCTCTTCTTGAGCATACATGTATTGTATGTGAGTCTACCTAGTGACTAGATTGTCCCTCCAAGACCAAGCACAATCCTCCAAGTCAAGAAGAAAGAAGCCTACCTACAAAATGATGAAGAGAACTGTTAAGTTAGCCTCAAAATGCATATTAAAATCAAGTCGGCTCACATATGGAGACACATAATTTTGGTGGAAATTTTGACTCATATACAGGGGAAACCACTATATATACCCAGCTAGGGTATCTGCAAAATACATAGAAAAAAAACTTGCACATCTTTGAATTTTTCAGAGGTATGGTATAGGACTTTAGATAGCAGCAATAAGACAAAACCTCACATTGCTCTATGACTTTGGAGAAGGCAGTAAGGTGAAATCGCGATGATAAGCACATTGAATCTCAGAGGAAAACTTTATTATAGAATCTCGGTTGAGGAAAGGGTCTATGGTTCTCAGATGCAGATTATAAGAGTACACACTCTCTGCATAAATATCACAATAGTGTATGCAAAACATGCAAAGTCAAGGATAATATATGAACACAATCACATAATTGGTGAATTTATTTATGTTTTCATAGTCGTGGTAACAAGGATGATTAGTCACATGTGGAATTTGATGTAGCAGTCACATGTATATATCTACATCCATGTTTGAAGATAAAAATTTCATCTACATAATGATTATCTCGGTAAGCAACAAAAAATTAAGTAAAGATAGAGACATGGTGCAACAATCCTTCTCTCATGAATATGTCAGTGATGTTGCAGTAGTAATGCATGTCTTTGTGGTGCAATGAAGATGATGACCTCAGTGGTATGAAGAAGAGGATTGGTGGCTTGGTCTCAGAGTGGCTCTATTAGTTAAGGGTCATGGTCTTGATGTTGGTCAATTGGAATCTCTATAAGAAGAAAGTTATGTGGGATTTCCTCTCCAAGAGGGAGAGGTTTTGGCTCTAGTAGAATGGAAACCTATTGTGCTCTTGTCTCTTTGTTATGGTAGCTATTTAATGAATAAAATAAGTCACACTAATGTAAAAAAGCTAAGAATTAATAGTTATCCTATAAAGAAGAATCTCATTAATCCCACTTGCCCTAGATTCTTCAATATGATATCAGAGCCAAGGTGTTGATGTTAGGGTCCAGCCCGAACCTGTTTATTTATGTAATAAACCCAATAGGTTCGAGTCATAATCATAGTTAGTTAAAGAGTCAATAAATACCATATTAATAATTATAAGTGGTTGACTCGCATTTAAGAAAGGGATCACAGTTAATTGCAAATGGGAAATAATTAATAAATAAAGTGGTTAACCCATGTTATGCAAAGGACCACTAGTCATTAGGTTGTTGGAGGTCATTTATCTATAAATAATCATAGTTAGAAGGGAAATATAATCAACTCTTATTTTGTAATCAAGCTCTGCTCTACTGGAGGTTTCCCCCTGCAAGAGACAAGTGAAAATTGCATTTATCTCTTAATAATAAAATACTTGTTGTTTTTCTCATTTTATTTTGTGTTCTGGATTGTACTTCCTCGTATATTTGGTATTCTGGAATTTCTAGCAGGTCAAGAGAATTACAAGTGGTATCAGAGTACTTTCCAAGGACGGTTTTGCCTCCAACTTTTGCAGATTTCTTTTAGGCTAGAAACGTGTTCTAGTGTCTTTAAACCATGGATTTGTCATTGAGCGCATAAACTTGTAGATTTGGGGAGGCATGCATGCAAGAAATACAAGAGGTGGTCATGCTTGTTTGATGCCCTTGTAACCCCTGTGGGTACCCCTTCGAGTAGTAGTGCATTAGAAAGTACCGCACATAGACTTCACTTCCATGTACGCTTTGGGTATATCAGAAGCCCCTATGATCCCTTTAAACCTGGCCTTAGATAAGGTGTCGACCGTCTTGCTGCTATAATACACAGAGAACAACACTGGGGGAGATTACTTGTGCATATGATAGGGTAGTCAGGTAGTACAACTAAGGGTATAGTTGATCCTCCTCAATTAGCACCCTAAATGATTTGGTTGAGTACTATAGTTGGACCCTTATGTATATTGGGATCTGTAGCACCTGACACTCCTTTGTGACCATAGTTCCCTTTGCTCTCTGAAGATCACCGATTATCTTGTCCTCTAGATCAGATGCACTAGTTGGGGTTTTATTGTCGTAGTACAATTCAGATCTAGCAATTGGGGTATGTCATCATCGCACCAATCCGATCCACAAGTTGGGGTTTTGTTGCTGCCACACCAATCAGATCCACCAATTGGGGTTCTACCATTGTAGTACAATTCACATTCAACAGTAGGAGTTTAGCAGGTGGATCCCACTCTCTACACAGTGAGTCTTGCTCCTGCTATAGTCTGGGCCTGATTTTTAGAGGACATTGTGCACGATAAAGTTTTCTAGAATTTGGCCACTGCACTATTGATCTGTGGGGAGTAAAACCTCATTCAGAGTAAAAAAAAATGTCTTAGTCCTCCCCGAGATGATTACAAGAGACTTAGCCCATAAGATTCAGGATGAAGAGCTGATTGCAGTGGTACCATTCACTGATCATCCTTATTTTTTGGTGGTCCCACATTTTTTACCGTAGTGACTTCAAGTGACCGAGATCTGTGTATGGTAGAAACTAGAGCTCAAGTCATGGTCAATGAGAAGATCGAGTGCCTTGAAAAAAGGTTCAATGTGTTGAAGGAACAACTGGACGCCATTTCAAAATTAATTGAACAATTCACCAAGAGCATGATGGGGTATCATCAGGAGGCACATAGTATAAATGAACATTTCAAAGGAGAATCTAGCCATCATATTCACCTCCATGGAAATCATGAACATTCCCACCCTCGGCCACCCAAGCTGGAAATGTATAAATGTAATGCATCTAGTATGGTAGTATGGCTAGCACAAATGGAAAAATACTTCACCTTGAATGCTATGCGTGATGATAAAACTAAACTACCTGTGGGATCCCTTTACATGGACCAAGAGAGATGGAAATGGTGGCAATGGCATCCGAAATTTTATCACGGGAACATAAATTGGCGCTTGTTCTCAGAAGCCCTTTGTGACCGCTTTGACAGAGAATCTAATTTTTTGGGTCGTCTCACTAAGCTCCAACAGACAGGCACAATAAAAGAATACATTGTAGCCTTTGATGCATTGGCCTTTAGAATGGGAGGTCTAGGAGATTAATTCTACTTGGATTGTTTCATCAGTGGTCTCAAAGAAGCCATCCAAGAACATGTACAGATGCACGACTCACCTACATTGATAGATGCTTGCAACACTGCTGTCGAGGTAGAACTTGCCTTATCTTCCCAGTCTACTCGTTCAAATTTCGTAGCCAAAGGGAGTTACACCCAAGCTTAGGGCCCCGCCCAAACACTAAAGGTTCAAAAGATGTCTCCAACAGAAATGGTTGAATGAAGAAAATAAGGATTGTGCTACTACTATGATGACAAATAATCCCCGAGGCAGAAATGCAAGGAACCAAAATTATTTCAATATGATGTTATTGATCACAGCTCATCTGAGGAAGCCCCACCCCTTAGTTGGCCAGAGGACAAATTTGAGGAAACCCAATAGGACAATGATCTCACAGCTATGCTAGATGTACCAGTTTTCTCGCTACATGATTTGGTGAGCATTTCTGTTCCCCAAACTCTCAAAATCAGAGGCTTTCTTAAAACACGCCCCATAGTGGTATTGATTGATAGTGGCAAAACACATAACTTTATCCATAAGCAAGTCGCTGAAGATGTTCATTGTTTTGTAAGGGCAGTCTCTAATTTCCAAGTCCTTCTTGTTGATGGGGCGACAATGAAATGTGAAGGCCACTATGAAAATATTAAACTTCAGATGGGAGACTACCACCTCATGACACATGTTTATGATTAGCATGGGTGGTCGTGGCATTTTCTTGGGTGCTGACTGGTTTCGTACACTAGGCCCAATCACAATGGATTTCCGGGAGTTATATATAAGCTTCAAGCAGAATGACCACATTCATACACTACGTGGAATATAGAAAGGTGCTCCTATCATCAACTCGCATCGAATGGAAAAGTTGTTGAACAAGGGTCATCATGGAATCATCACATAGTTTAATGCCATCCAAGCCATAGATTCCACTACTGTTCATATTCATCCTAAGATCCAAAAGGTATTAGACCACCACCAGCAGATATTTGAAAAGCCTAAAGAGATTCCACCCTCTAGAGGTGAACATGGTCATAACATCCCTTTGGTCTTAGGGGCCCAACCGCCTAATGTGCACCCATATCGAAATCCTTTTGCCCAAAAGAATGAAATTGAAAAAATCATCAAGAAACTCGTTGAAGAAGGTGTTATCCATCCTAGCATCATTCCT
>APFE030993956.1:5672-26087 GCA_000404065.3 Pinus taeda
CCCATAAGAAGAGTATCATCTGCAAATAGTGAGTGATTTATATTTTTAATACCTCTTGCTATTTGTATACCCGTTAATTTTTTTTCCCTTCTCTAATTTTCCAGTGCTACACTTAATGTTTCCACCATGATGATGTAGAGGAATGGTGATAAAGGACAATCTTGTCTTAGCCCTCTTGTGCTCTGAAAAAAATTACTAGGCCTTCCATTTATTAGAGGTGTTATCCATGGCGTTGATATGCAAGCTTGAATAGTCTCTATTATATCTATTGAGAAGCCAAATTTTTTAGTACTCCTACTAGATAATTATGATTAAATTTGTCAAAGGCATTTGCCATATCTAGCTTTACTATCATTCCTTTCTCTTTCCTTTGAATGTTGCTGTGAATAGCTTCCTAAACAATGATTACATTGTCTGCAATTTGCCACTTGGGAACAAAGTCACCCTGATTTTCTGATATGATTTCCGGAAGAATTTTCTTGATTCTATTTGCAAGAATTTTGGTGATTATTTTATAAGAAGATTTGCAAAGAGAAATTGGTTTGTATCTATTGAAAGTTATTGGATTGGACTCTTTAAGTATGAGTGCCAAATAGGAAGATTTTGTGTTTCCTCCAATTTTTTTTTTGAAAAGCATTTTTGATCATTCTCATAAAATCTTTTTTAATAATATCCAAGTGTTGTCTATAAAAAGACATTGTAAACCCATCTGGCCCCAGAGCCTTGTCAGGGTGAAGAATCCAGACCACTTCCCTGACTTCATCCTCAGTGATATCTTTATTTATTTTTGCATTTTGCTGGTCACTTATTTTTTTATTTATGTGCTGCAAAAAGTCTTTATTAACTGCGTACTGATCGTTTGTTGTAAGTAGATCTTTAAAATAATTGTAAGCTGCAATTTTTAATTCTTCATCTCCCATTATCTCTTCCCCATCTACATAGATTTGTTCAATCTGATTTCTTGCCTATCTAATTTTCATGGAATTATGACAAAGGCTGTGTTTTTATCTCCTTATTTTAGCCAGAGACATCTAGAATTCATTCGACTTTCTTATTCTTCTTTTCTGTTTTTCTTGTAAATTTCCCAGAAGATCTCATTTTCTTGTAAATAATCTTGTGTGCTTTCTTCTTTGTTTTCTTTTTCTTTATGAACGCTGTCCACTTTTTTTGTAAATTTATTTTCCTTGCTTTGTCTCGAATATCATTTTCTCTTGCTCAAATTTTTAAGTGCAGCCTTAAATTCTTTAGCTTTGTTTCCCAAACATAATGGGGAGACCCAATGATACTTTTTGTCCAACTCTCCTTGATTTGGTTTCCAAATTCTCTTGTTGTCCCAACTCGAATTGTATCTAAAAAGGAGCGGGCCTTGATTCTCCAACTTACCCATGCTCAATGCCACCGACTTGTGATATGAAGCTGATGTGTGGACGATCTTGCTTTTCACAGAAGTGAATTCAGTTGCTATGTTATCTTGTACTAAGATGATATCCAACCTTTCCTTGATATTATTCTTGCCTATTTTCTTATTACTCCATGTGTACTTCTCATTGCTTGGAGGAATGTCGATTAATTTATGTTGTTCCATTATTTCTTCAAGGGCTTCTCTTGACGAATCTAAATGATAGTTCCTTCCAAATTTTTCTTCGGTGTTCCTTAGCAGATTTAAATCTCCTCCAAGGATTAATTTCCCATTTTGTCTTTCTGCTAATTCTTCTTTTATCAAATTCCAGTAGTGATCATTTTCTCTGTAGCGATTTGGAGAATATACATTCATGAAGATATACAGTTCATTTGTGTTGAGATCTCTAAAATATGTCCTAATCCAACGTTTGCTGATTTTTGGTTTATTAGTTCTGATTTTCTTTTTTCCCATATGGCACATATTCCTCCTGATGCTCCTGTTGCCTCTAACACTGTTCCATCATAATTTCTTAATTTTTGAATCAATTTTTTATTTTATTGACTGCTTGTTTTGGTCTCTTGGATCATATAGATGTCTGGCTTTTCTTTGATTAAAATATCTCTAGCTTCATTAGCTTTGAAAGTGGTGCCATGGCCATGATAATTCCAAGAGACCACTATCATTATTTACTGTTGTGCTAGTGGGAACCTCCCTTTCCTCTTTGCTGAATTTTTTCATTGTTTCCTATATTTTTCCCAAGGAAGGATTCCATTGGTTGTTGAGTTCCTAATGCCATTTCTTTAGCTGCTACTTCATCTCTTATTTCCTTGTTGGATTTTCTTCCCACTTTTTTTGCTAATCCAAAGTTTGGGGGTTTTCTTTAGCATGATTTCTAGTTAATATGCAGCCCACTGAGGGAGGGGGTAGAGGCGAAATAGGAATAGAGGAAGAGGGTACGTGGGCAAGGGAGTTGGGGTTAGATATTAGGGATCTGGGAGAGGGTGGATCAATAAGGTCTTCTAAGGGCCCAAAGGGATTCGTAGATGTGTGGAGTGGGGAGATAACCTTCAATGAGAGCTGAGAATTGGTCTCATTTGGTTCTTGAAATTGGGAGGCAATTGATATTGGCTGCTTATTGGTGGGTTTTTTCCTTTTTACTTGTTCCCACATGTTCTCTTTTTCTTCTACATTTTCATTCTCTTTTTTTTAAGACATCTATTAGCAAAATGACCATACTAATGACATACCTTACATTTGAATGGTATTTTCTCGTAGCCCAACTGTTGTATATGCGTCCACTGATCTACCTTGATCTTTATTGTCTCTAGAAGGCCTTTTCCAAGATCTACTTCCACAAATATTCTAGCACATGCATGCATGTTATCCTTTGGTTCGCATCTATCTAAATACTTTCCCACTACATTTCCTATAGCTTTGACCGAATCATCTCCCCAACAATGTAGCGGAAGGTGTGGTAGTCTGACCCAAACTGGGATTGCGCTTGGCACGTCCATTTGTGGATCAAAATTTGGTGTCCACCTATTTAGATATAAACCTCTAGAATCCATGAAGTATGGACCATTTCTGAAGATCAAGTCTTTGTCTTCCTTTGATTCGAAGAGGAAGGTATAATATTCCCTTCCACAAAATCGTATTGCTATTTTTCCCTGAATGGTTGCATTCCAGTTTCTTTCAACCCATTTTTGTACTGATTTGGGGGATGGCTATAGCCCCGTGAACTCCCCAACTAGTCCACGTTCTGCCAAATAAAGAGTTGCTCTTCGAGGGAGAGTAGGTGGGAGAGAGATCTCTGGCATATCCTTAAGGTTCTTTACAAATTTGTTGGTTGTTGGCCTGTTCCTTGGAGCTCCATTCACAACGATCAGGGACGCGAATGCTTCTTCGTTTTCTTCAGTTCCTTGGTTCCTGGATGAGAGGGGGTCACCCTCCTTAGGGGGTGCATGGTCAGAGAAGACTCAGAAGCAGGAGGCTGCCGAGAGAGGCCTGTGAAATCAGGGAGGCGGCTAGGTATGTGCAAATCTCAGAGAGACTCACTTTCCCATCTCTAGAAAAAATAAGATTAGTTGGTAAACTAATTTTATTGCAATTTAAAAAAAATAGAACTTATCATTCTCTCTCATACTTTAATATGGAAAAAAATATTCACAAGTGCAAACTTATAATTCTCTACCATACTTTAATATAAAATTGAACATGTATATTTAGTTTATTGTTTTTATATAGAACATGTAGCATGCAAATTTACTAAGCATACCAAACTTACTATACCATTTGCAACTACATAATTTTTTACAATGAAATTTGTCATTTTATAATTTTTTCTAATATAAAAGTTATTGTTTTTTGTTTTTTTATATAGGAATGACTAGTTTGCAGCCAATTTACTAATTTATAATTTGTATTAAGGTAGGAATTATTATTATTATTTTATTCTAATTTTCCATTTTATAGAAATTACTAACTCACTGCTCTCATTTAAAGCATCTAGATGCTTATAAATCAAATTTAAGGCATCTAGATTAAGGGTAGACTTATAAATCAAATTTGAGTCACATATGGTTAAGAAACTATGCGTCCTGAATATGTATGAGATCTATTTATATCATCAAATGTTAATGGCAATAATTTTTTCATTTTTAATTAATTTACAGATTAGCAATTTGTTTTTTATTATACCATATTGTGTCCTCGAAAAATTTGTAAAGAATAGTGAAATAAGAAAAATCAAACAGAGAATGAAACAACCAAATTTACAACCAAATTTCTAGCCAAATTTGTCATTTTATACCCAAATTTGGTAGGAATTATCCTTTATTTATAATTCCTTATGCCTCCCTAAATTCCTCACCTCCAAAATCTTATGCCCCCTGAAATCCCTCCTTATCACTCTCATTTCATATATATAAAAGCCCATTGTAATAATAATACATCGCGTAGCTCCTTTGATTCAATATTTGAGTAATTTCGTGTGCCACAATACCCCATCTTATAACAACATTCAAAGGTGCTCAATTTTCTTGAAAAGAGGATGTAGATTTCGGCTCTCTGGTATGCCTCATTACTAAATAATTCCACTTTGCAGGGTTTTTGTTGTGAGGGTGCATCACACTGCTACTATTCTGTTTGTGGAGCAGACTTTTATTTGGGAGTAATCACTTGTTTTTATGGGCGCTAGTATTTTCCAGGTCGGTACCTTTTTAGGCATGTTAGTTTTTGGGGTTCTTATGGATGGCTAATGACAAATTGGAAATTATTTTTCCCTTGGGGTCGAGTGTCTGTTGTATCCCTATTTTTTAGTTACTTTTGTTATTGGGTGGCTTCTCCACTATATTTTCTCTAGGATGTTCCCTGCCCCTGTGCCAGAGATTTTGCACATTTTTCTACTTATTCTAACTGCACTTTATATCCTCTATTTTAATTGTTGTAGAACATTGTTGGAATCCGAGAGGGAGACCTCATGTTCATCTGGAAAGGATTATGTAAGGTAATAAAATCAGAGGTTGATATTGAGACTAGGATACAATAGGACTAGTCGAAACTTCTTTATCTCTAGAAGAAATGGATTACTTTGTTTAATATCTCACGTCCATGTAAAGACTTAAGTTTCAGATGCTACCATAGATGGTGGAGGCGTTTGAGCTGTTGTTGTTATTAGTTTATTTGTCTTTTGGATACCTCCCGGATCGTGATTTTTTTGTTACAGTTTCACTCGATGTCCCGGACCTACATCTGGTCTATTTTCTTTTGTCTTTTACCTCCTCTCCCAGCTTCACAACTACCTGGGATTATTGTTCCTCCTTGTGTTCATTATTCATTTTCCGATTCCATTGGTTAGGGTTTGCATCACCATGGGTGCTTGGTGGCTCTAGGGTGGCAGATTCCTCGCCAACGTCTATCTGACATTTTTCATCTTCGGAATGATACTTTTGAAATATTTCTGGCATCTCGATTGCTTGCTAACTATTTTATCTATCATTTCAATTATGTTCCTGGCAGATATGACTCCACTATGTCTTGGGGGTGGTGGATTTTGTTGGAATATATTAATTCCAACCACCCGTCATTAAGGCAACTGCTAGATTAATGTGGAGGATTCGGCAGATGCATTGGAGAATGGACAACTTCCTGGAGAAGCCACTGCCCCACCGAACTCCAGAAGCTTCCTTGTTGTGTATAAAAACCAGTTCAAGCCATCAAATGCAGACAGGTTCTGTGTTTTATGTGTTTAACTGTGTGATCTCTGATTTGGTATTAGAGCTCAAGTGAGGTGAGCTGTGTTGAGAGTTTGTTGCTGCAAGCGTTGCGGTTGCGAGAGTTCTTTTGCAGGTAGAGATGGTGTGAACTTGCAGTCTGCCTGGAGAGATTTGTTTGTGAGTAATTACAGTTGTTCAACAGTGCAACTGATGCGAGGATCAAACACCGATTGAGTGTTGTTAATTGTAGACCGTGTGTAAGTTTTTTGCTGCCATAAAACCTTTTGCTGTCGTAATGTTGTGTGTGTTTTTTTTGTTTTGATGTGAAGAAAACATTGAAGGAAGCAAGGTGTTGAAGCAGTGATTGTCTCAGACCTTGAGGGGCACACTGTGGGTGATATTCCTAGAGTTAGTTTTAAAGTTGTTAAGGTGTCTGGTGTATCTTTGTTAGCTCTCTTCAAGGAGAAAAAGGAGAAGCCACGATCATGAGCTATATATATGCTTACATGTTCAACGCATGTCGTTTGTGGTAATTTGCAACTCTGAGAAGCATAAAGTTGTGAGAAGGCAATTACAATTCTGGATATTTTTCCTTAGTGAATTTTTGAGTCAGGGTTTTACATTTTTGTTTTGTATTAAGTTTGGATAACAGTTTTTTACATCAACAATTCAGTCGGATTTCAGTGTTGTTTGATATTTACATAACAGATTAGTGAAGAGGGTTTTTTCTGCAAAGCAAATCCAAATGTTTATCATAATCATTTGCGAGTTTGTTTGTCTCTTCAGTGCAACATTCTAGACTCTTTGATATTGAAGTGTCCTATAGCCTTCCTAGGAAATCGTAATTGTGATTGTATTCTTTTGCACTGTTCGAAAAATCTTTTTGATAGTTTGTTATCCAAGCTGGGAAGGTTAGATGCACAATAATAGGTCAATATCTGTCTTCCTTAGAGCTATAGTTACATTCATTATAAATCCTGGACTTTCACATTTTTCCTCATAAGAAATAATTTGGTCCAAGCAAATTGTCTTGGTGTTTGGTACTTAAGGATTTATAAGCTTATTGACAATGACTAATATATTGGTAGAATCTTATTTATCTGAATCTAACAAGTTATATGGTGAAAATTATGCAAATTGGAAGTTTAAGTTGCAGACTTTGATGGAAGGCAACAATACATGGGCGATTGTGTCTGGAGCTGAAGTTAAGCCAGTGTCCCCTCAAGCCACAGATGCTGCAATTCAGGATTGGGAGCGATGAGAAAACAAAGCAAAGGTGCTTCTGTGGATGATAGTTAAGGACAACATTATTCCACACATTAGAGATTGCAAAACATCCAAGGAGACATGGGACACTCTCAAAAATTTGTATGAGACAAAGACTACAAATCGAATATTGTATTTAAAGAGTAAGCTTCTTTCAATTAAGATGGAAGAAAATGAAAGTGTTAGTGATTTCATTTCTAGAATTAAAGATCTAAAGGATAAATTAGGTGACATTGGTGAATCAATATCTAGTACAGACTTGGTTACTGTAACATTAAATTGAATGCTTGATGAATATCAAATGTTTATCATTGGTCTTTCAGCTAGAGAGAAGGTTCCTACTTTTGATGAGTTGGCAGGTATACTTATGCAGGAAGAAGAGAGGAGAAGAAGCCTTAAACAGAAATCTCCCAATTCAGATTTGGCATTGATGGCCAAAGGGAGGAATTCCTTCAAAGGCAAACAGTGGGAGAAAAATAAAGGCAAAAAGCTACAGGTCAAATCATTTCAAGGTACCCCTTTACCAAGGACAAATGCCAAATCAAGTAGAGATGATGTGTGTTATTACTGTGGAAAACCTGGTCATTTTCCTAAGAATTGCATAAAAAGGAGGTCTGTTCAATTTAAACAAAGAAGGCATTCGGGAAATTATGTTGATAGAGATGAAGCAATTAGTCAAGATGTTAGCAATCTTAAATTGTTTCTGTCCAATGTTGCTTTATCAGCAGAAATTGATGATGATAATGCTTGGTTCATAGATTCTGGTGCATCATTCCATGTGTCATGCAAAAGAGATTGGTTTGATACTTATCATGAGATTAATAATGGTGGACACATCTATTTAGGAGATAATAGATCACATGAAATTAAAGGATATGGTAATATAAGTGTTATGATGCCTAATGGACAAGAAAAACAAATTCAAAATGTGGTGTATGTTCCTGGATTAAAGAAGAACTTAATTTCAGTCTCTACTATCACAGATCAACATTTAAAAGTTGAATTTGTGAAATCACATTGTTTGGTAAAGGATGTGCAGGAAAACTACAAAGTTGTTGCAAAAGGAATGAGAGTTGGAGGCTTATACAAGTTAGATATAGTGAAGAATGGGCATCAAGCTTTGGCATCAACAGGCATGTCAACTATAGAACTTTGGCATCAAAGGTATGCACACTTAAATCATAATGACCTAATGTTACTACAAAACAAATTTATGGTAGAAGGTCTTCCAATTATTAAGGGTGAACACTTTGAACGTGAAGGTTGTGCACTAGGAAAACAACATAGGGAAGAATTTCTTGTGCATGAAAATAGAAGAAAACATGAAATACTTGAACTAGTGCATACTGATGTATGTGGTCCAATGCAAACTAAGTCACTTGGTGGAGCATATTACTTTCTTATATTTATTGATGATAGCACTAGATACACGTGGGTATACTTTATAAGAAACAAAAGTGACGTGTTTGAATACTTTAAAGAATTCAAGAATGTGGTTGAAAAGCAAACAGGAAAGAGCATTAAACTTCTTCGATCAGATAAAGGTGTTGAGTACACTTCAGGAGCTTTCATCAAATATTGTAAACAAAATGGAATTATGCAACAATTTACAGTACCACATACACCTCAACAAAATGGAGTAGCTGAAAGAAAGAATATAAAATTAGTTGAATGTGCTAGAAGTATGTTAACAAGTAAAGGACATTCTAATAGTTTTTGGGCTGAAGCCATTAATACAGCTGTATATCTTAAAAATAGAAGCCCTACTAAGTGTCTTGAGCACAAAACAACATTTGAAGCATTTTATGGTCTTAAACCTAAAGTTAGTCATTTAAGGATATTTGGATGCAAGGCCTTTTCTCATATTCCTAAAGAGGATAGGAGAAAGTTAGATGCCAAAGCCATCAAATGTATTTTTGTTGGATATTGCACTGATAAAAAATCATATAAAATGTATGATCCAAGTACTCACAAGGTCTTTGCAAGTAGAGATGTTATATTTCATGAGCATGTAGATAAACAAATAAAAGAAGATGAACATAATACGTGGTAGTCTTATTATGAAAACTTTAAGGAAGAAGAAGAAGTTGTAGAACCAGAACACAAGGACATTCCAAAAGACACATCATGGAATCAAAGTCCACAAAGAAATGAAGGCACTCCATAGAGAAGAAAAGGAGAAGGTACTCCACAAAGTAATGAACCCCTAAGAAGGTCAACACGATAGATTCAAGCCCCCATCGGGTATAAATATTATGCTTTAATGTCTCAAGTAATGATTGTTTTTGAGCCCTTAAATTATGAACAAACCAAAAATCATAAAGAATGGATGGAAGCTATGAAAGAAGAATATGACTCTATAATGAAAAATGAAACTTGGGAATTAACAAAATTACCTGAAAATAAAGTCCCTATAGGATCAAAATGGTTGTACAAGACAAAAATAATGTAGATGGTAGCATAGATAAGTATAAGGCAAGATTGGTCACAAAAGGTTATTCACAAAAAGAAGGTATAGATTATGAAGATAATTTTGTTCCGGTTGCAAAAATGAATACAATCATAATAATGATAGCATTGGCAAATAAATATGATTGGAAGCTACATCAATTAGATGTAAAGTCAGCTTTTCTAAACGGTGACTTAAAAGAAGAGATTTATCTTGTTCAACCAGAAGGATTTGTAAAGAAAGGACAAGAACATCTTGTATGCAAGTTAAAAAAGGCCTTATATGGACTAAAATAGGCACCCAGATATTGGTATGAGGAAATTGACAAATTCTTCTTTCAGCAAGGATTTAAAAAGAGTAAAAATGGTCCTAATTTGTATGTCAAGATAGATAGAAATGGGGATATAGTATTACTTTCTATATATGTTGATGATCTAATAATAACAGGGAGTGCTGATAAATTATTCACAGATATAAAAATGAAGTTATCACAGGAATTTGAGATGAAGGATTTTGGTGAGATGCACTATTGTCTAGGTCTTGAAGTATGGAGAAATGATGGAAGAACCTTAATTACACAAAGCAAATATACAAATGAAGTACTAAAGAGATTTCATATGAATGAATGTAAAGCAGTGAGTACTCCATTGGAACAAAATATCAAATTAAGAAGTGATGATGGAACAAAAGAGGTGAATGGAACATTGTAATGATAATTAGTGAGAAGTCTGAATTATCTCACTACCATCATACCAGACATTGCTTATGCAGTAAGCATACTTAGTCAATTCATGGCTAAGCCTCATGAAAGCCATTAGATAGCTGCAAAAAGGGTCCTTCGATAGTTAAAGGGAACTATCAATTTTGGTATTGAATATACTAATGCTTGTAATGTTGAATTGACAGGTCATTCTGATTCTGACTGGGCTGGAAATCCAAATGACAGGAAATCCACCACTGGATACGTCTTCAATATAGGATCGGGAGCTATATCATGGAGCAGTAAGAAACAGGCAACAGTTTCCTTGTCATCAATTGAAGCAGAATATAAAGCATTATGTAGTGGCACCTGTGAAGCTATATGGCTTAGAAGAATACTTGAAGATGTTGGTGAAGGTCAACAAAAACCTACAACGATCAGATGTGACAATCAAAGCACCATCAAACTGGGGAACACTCCTATATGTTATGCAAGGTCAAAGCATATAGACACACAATATCATTTTGTAAGAGAAAAGGTCCAATCAAAAGAAATTTCTCTAATGTACTGTAATACAAATGAGAATGTAGCTGACATATTCACTAAGCCTCTTGGGAAGGCAAAATTTGAGTTTTGTAGAAGTAAGTTATGTGTTGTAGAAAATCAAGATTATATTGTAAGCCTAGCTGAGACTTAGACCAGCAGGCATGACAATTAAGAGTATGTTTACAGTGTCTTGTATATTGTGCTGTAGTATATTTGTCAAATGGTTGGAATTAAGGGGGAGTGCTAGAAGATATTAATTCCAACCATCTGCCATTAATGTAGCTGCTAGATTGATCTGGAGGATTCGGCGGACACATTGGAGAATGGACAGCTTTTTGGAGAAGCCACCGCCCCACCGAACTCCAGAAGCTTCCTTGCTGTGTATAAAAACCAATTCAAGCCATCAAATGAAGACAAGTTTTGTGTTTTATGTGTTTAACTGTGTGATCTTTGATTGATTCATTGGCTTCTATTAGTATATTCAATTGACTTGGTGGACTTTAATACTGATCAGTACATTTTCACTCATTATTGCGATGCCTTTTATTATTATATTCTTCTAACCTGGGTTGGGTGGGATCTCGTATCTGGTTGATCCTTCAAGGTGTGTGCGCATACTTTTTCCATTTAGATCACTCTACATTCTCTGTTCTTCCCTTCCTCCACCTTGACTATTTCCGATAAGTGGCGGCTATATTCTCCAGTAACTTCCCTCAATGGGGATTGTACACATTTATGTTGGACATGCGCTTTTCTCGGGGGGAGTTTGAGTGGACTCTCTTAGACAATTGGTTCTGAAACCTTTTTCTGGTCCTGCTCTAGGAGGGTTTATTTTCATGTCATGTCTACTGGCTTACTGTCCTTACATCATTTGGGTTCCCTTTTTTATGTGTTATGAAGTTAGGTTGATTTCCCCCTTCGTTTTTACTATCCACGGGGGCTTCACTAGGGGCGAAATACCATACCACGTGCATTCATATTAGGGGATATATATTGAGGAGAAAATGACATAATATCTTGAGCATATAATAAGGGGTAAAGGGTTTTTATATTGGCATATATAAAAAATGGAGCTCAAAGTTGATGAATAATCTAAAGTGGTATAAAAATGTTAATGAAAAAATGGATATCTACAATATCTAGTGAAAGTGAGATTTGTTTTAAATTAGGAAGGTGTATTGGGTTCGTATTGGTAGGGGGTTAAATAATGTGATTTTTAGAGGTATTTTCCAATATGTAGTCAAATTAAGGGTATTGTTTAGTATGCCATGAATGCACATGATATGTCATAGGTTCATTGGGTGAAGTCCCCGTGTTACTATCTGAGTTGGATGCAACCTAGACTCTCATTTTTCTATACATGACCAACATGGTTGATTTTATTGCTACATTGGATGCTGACATTTCCTCCCACAAGGCTTTCATCCAAGCCACCCTTGATGTTGAATGTGCACATCTAGTTGATAGACACACTGTGGTGACTCATAGTCCTCCAGACAATTTGACTCTCCACTCGTCAGCTACGTGTCGAACAGGTGGCTCACATGCGGTGTTTGGGATTTTTGACCATGCACATCTTGATGGTGTCCACTGGACTTGGAGGAAGGATTGTGGGAAGGCCATCAACCCATCCTCTGAGACTAAACTATTGAGCTTCGACTACGATGTGATGTGGGCCAAAGTTACAAGTTTACAAAAGCGAGCACTACTCAGAAAATGTTTTTTCGAAATATTTCGGAACAAGATATGCAGGAGTGGGTGCAGTCAAAATGGTGCCTATTCTAGGTTATCCATTGAAGGAAAGTAGACTTATGAACGCTTGGTATAATTTTCACTTTTTTCACTAGGTCGATCTGGAGCACATAAAGAATATTCCTTGGGTCCAGCGGTGTAGTTTCTTATTTCTACACATTTGGTACATGGGGTTCAATCCACTGCAAGACACCCTGAAGAACAATTATGTATGGGTGAAAATCTTAGGTTTTCCCTTGGAATATTGGACATGCAGAGTTTTGTCCGAGATTGGGAATTCCATCAGTCATTTTATCTATGTGGATCCTAAATGTATGGGGTCCAGAGACAAATGTGTGGCTTGGATCCTAGTTGCATCGAGGTTCTCTAGAGGTATTCCGAGACAAATTTATTTGGCTTGGGGTTAGTCTGTTCATAGACAACGTATGGACTATTGGTACTTACATTTATGCTACCTCCTCTGCCACCACATGAGACATATACTGGGAAATTTCCCTCGAAGGCTCTCACATGGTGGGGAAAATCAATGCTGAGGTGGTTCGAGATGTGAGCTCATTACTCTTAACAACCTTGATCCTCCTCCAACTACAGGGATTGAATTTTCATCCGATAAATCTCCTATATATTTCAATACTTCAACTACCTCTCCCTCCATTTATCCCTGCTTTTCTCTGGCTCCTGTTTTGCACCCACGAGAGATTGCAACCTCCAAAGTTGGGTTATCGGTGCACCCTCTATTACCAACTTCTATTACTCCCCCACGTCGGATTTCTCCCCCATCCTTATGCAACCCCTCCACCCTCCCTAATCTCTCCGACTCTACCATCACACTCTCAGGCCTGTAATATCCTCTCGATCCTGTGACGTCCTGACACTGCACCATTATAATTACCCCCTCCTCGCGTGAAACCCTCACTCTCTCCTCTCCCTTGATACAAGTGTGTATAAAGGGAAATACTATAATCCACTGAATCTATTTAATGGGGATTTTGGAATCATATGATAACTTGAGTGCTTACAATTAAAGCTTGATCGATAAATATCAAAGAATGGGTTTGAACCTACTTAAGAATCTTATAAGATTATTGCATTCAATGAAAGGCCTAGGATATAATATTGTTATTACAATATTTTATTAGACCAAGGAATTGAATTAGTGGTAAATGAAGTGGTTTAAAACCATTTGATAAATAATTAAAAGTTATGAGGTATATATTTTATTCTAAATAGCTATGTAATTGAATTGATTAATTTAATAGATTTTTTTGCTAATATAGGATTAAAAAATATCATTTTTTGTGACTAAAATTGATTTGGATGATCATTTTCATATTATTACTTCACCATTCTCACTAAACTTCATTGTAATATATTCAATACGTAAACCTTACGGTAAATTTGAATTAGTTTATGAATATTCCCATGGGTTAAAAAGTCACTAGTCCTAAAACCCGAGAGATTCTTCATTAATAGAGTCATTTCTCTTAAAACTAGCTTTCGAGCATTCCTGAATTATTTCCCTTTTAGGTCAATATCCCATGGGGTAGATCTCACAATTAAGATCAGTTATTTATCCTTAAATTATATACATAGAAAAATGCCATGTTAGTAAAATATCATCTATCCTTACATTTTATCTCATGGAAAAATGTCATGCTACAAAATAAGAACGAAATAAGAACAAATTGTTTGAATTAAGTTCTAATAATGCTAGGAAATAAGAACATATGGAATCACTCACCATATTTTATCCTTTACTTGACCAACTTATATTAATTTAGAAAATGATTAACACATGATTACATTAAGCTTATTCCCTACTTCTAAAAAATTTCCTAATTCCCTATGTTAAACATAATTCATCAAAACCCATCACATCACTACATCAGGGTAGGTACAACCTTATTCTTATCTCTTAATTTCATGTATCATAACATTCTATGCAATTCAATGTTCATTATCTATAATTTCACGTTCAATAAATTCATCTTAAAAATTTAGAATGCCTAAACAATGTTACTAAAAGGAGAAAGTTCATATCAACACCAAAGATCTTTCACACTTGATGTTATTACAAAGAACTTTACCAAAACAAAAATAACATAAAATAATTAATGTCCTAATACTCTCTAATTAATAATACAAGAGTTATAATTGTTACATCGCAGAGATCCATTAATAATACAAGAGAAGAAAAGATAGTTGACATAAAAAATTGTGTGAATATGATTATGATACAATACCAACAACTATTACTGCATTGTAAAATTCTATTTTGACACTTTGTATCAACCATGACGATCATTGCATAGAAAAAAGACCTTGTAACATAAACATCAACTACATTATATAATTCTATTTATACACCCTCTATATCAATTTATGACAATTATCATATAGAAAAATAACCTTATGACATAAACATGAGCTAATCTGTTAAAATAAAAATATTTAAGATATCCCGTTTCTAACTAATCTATTGATTGCTTATCGATTTAAACAGGGCTAACATTAAATACCAATTCGGTTTTGAACTACTCAAACTATTAAAAAAACATGCATGAAAAAAATCCAAATGCCAAAAAAAACATGCCCTTAAAAAATCAATAACATTAAAATCCCAATGTCATAATGTCAACGTAGATAATAAAAAATGATAATGGTTTAAAGTAGGCACTATCAAATTTTAATGATGATTTGAAATTCATTCACCATTTAACTACCCACATGGTGTTTATATTATTACACATTGGTATGTACACATTATATTTATAACGCTATATACACGGTCATGCATGTCTAGTGTAAATATAAGTATATATACATGTCGTATTAATATGTATATTGATATGACATGTTATATACTAGCATTTGCACTAGATGTTGCAAAGGAAATGTCGTGCGGCATAAATGGAGGAATAATTACGACATGGGAATGAGAAAATCTAAATAAAATGTAGAGATGGTTAATTTTTTTGACATGATGAATATATTGGACTTTGCTAATAAAGCATCTGAGCTATTTAGGTTGTCAAATTATTCATGATGTTGATATTAGGATATTTACATGTTTCTAGATGATATAAGATATAATAATAAAATATAGATTTTTGTGGTTGTCTTTATTACACTATGTAGATTATGATTTGAATTATATATATATTTGAACTCTAAGATCCATGGCAGCAGAACATCTCTTTAGATGATTCCATTGTTGTCCAATCTTTTACTCACATATAACATGCTTTAGAGATTTAAGCCCTCCAATTGATTTAGGCAGCTTCCTCAACCGGGAACACTCTCTCATGTCAGGCTCCTCAAGTTTCTTTAGTTGCCTTATTTCCTCAAGAAGTTCTTTCAAGAACTCACATAGAGAAATGTCTATATATTCTAGCTTCCCAAGTTTTCCAATAGATGTTGGAAGCTCTTTCAGACCTAGACATGCAGATATTCTTAACATTCTTAAAGAACTGAGCCTCCCCAAATCATCAGGTAACCTTCCAAGAAGGTGATAGTTAGTGATGAACCACTTTTGAACTGAAGACATATCACAAATGCCAAGGGGAAACTCCTCCAAATCACAACAATGATCCATGTTAAAATCTAGCATTATGGGAAGCTTTAGATTTGATTGGATGCCACTGAACCTGGACATATTTCCAAGCCCTTCACATAAGCTCAAAGATAGCATCTCTAAGTTTTGTAAGACTTTACTGTGCTCTTGAAATTGGGGCACAATCAACCTCTCCAAACAAATAGTCTTGAGCTGAGTGAGTGATGATAACAATGGCGAAGTGGGGGCACAATCAACTTCTCCAAATGAATAGCCTTGAGTTGAGTGAGTGATGATAACAATGGTAGACCCTTCACTGTGGCTCTCTTAGACCCATAATTGAATATTATGAGGACTTTCAATTTTCTCATTTTATTCAAAAACAATAGAAGAAAGTAATTGCTTGCAAAAAAGAGTGAAACCAAAGCCTCCACCTCATGAAAATTCATCTTACACCACTGATACCCTTCCGTTGTTCCTACACAGGTAAACTACAAATGCCAAGTCCAATTACAAAAATATACATTGTGAGACACTTCACATCTTTTCTAAGATGTTCGATATCAAGCACCTTCGCACATTTTAACTAACCAAATAACCATAATTTAACCAAAAATTATTTACCGCATATTCCAATTTAGAACTCCCAAAAGTCTTATAATTACATAACACCGAATTTTGATATGGGTAGGACAATCTAAATGTCCTTTTTGAAAAACTTGAACAGACAAAGATCTTGTATGGTCATTTTCACCGAAAGCGATTTAAAGAATCGGGAAATGAAATTTGTGTTAACTGATGAATTTATAAATCTCACCACTGACGTACACTCTCAAACTACCAAAACCTATTAATATTTCCTCCCACTAATATCTTTATATTAAAAGGTTTATACTGCGACTCCCAGTGAAATTTTTAATCTAATGCGTCTATTGAACCTACTGTAATTGATGTGTTCAATAATTTGTCAAGGTTTATAGTAATACACAGTGAATATACTTTATACTTGCAATGCGAAAGCACCTTTTTTTATATTATGGGAATATTTTAAAATTAATATTCTCTATTTTTTAAAAATTAATGTTAATTATGATAAGGGAGTGGCTAAATCTTAATTTGAGAAATATGTAGTATTTATATTCCTCAAGTTCTGGATTGTCTTCTCTTTTCAATTTCCTTTTTATATAGTCCAGTACTTATCTTGTCGCAATCAATTTTCTTTTCTTTCCCCTTTTATAGGTTGTAAACAACATGGAAAAGGTGAGTTTTTTGGGTAAAAAATTTGAAAATATTTTATGTTTCTTCTTCTTACCTTGTATTTAAATAAATACCATGAAACTAAATTTAACAATATTATAATAATAATATATACATTTACATTAACCTTGTATTTAAATAAATACCAGATTTGACAATATTGTCATTTACATTAACATCGGGCTTTCATGTATGTAAAATAGCCATTAAAAACCCAAAATTCAATCTGTATGAAAAAACAAACCTGGATCAACTACTACACAATAAATGACTCACAATTAAAAAAAAATAGTGACATAAGGCTTAAAAATATGGGACTATCAAATATTGAAGATTAGGTAATAACATGGATGCCCATTTATTCAGAGATAGGTAGAAACACGCACAGAGGAACATTTGTAATGCTAAATTCAAATAGGAATATGCCAAACATAAGTAAGTATGGAAATTCATAAGCCACTGCCTGAAATTCAATCATCTATTACTTCTAGGGCTGCGAAATCATCTTTAAAATTATAGAGGAAAAGACTACAGTATCATAATGGCCTCCAGTTAAAAACGCTTAGAAAATTTCACAGTTTATCGACTTTCAAGGTTAGCACCAACCTCTTAAGGAGCTAAGCCATTCACAAACCAATTATTTACAGTGCCCGCATTCTTCTTCTCTTCATATGATCCTGAATTCCCTCCATGATTTCCTTGAGTTCCACCTTGGTTCTAGTTATGAATATTGACGAATTGGTTATGTTTCTGATCTTGACTATTAACGAATTGGTTCTGATTCTAATTTTGGGCATGAATATTGACAAATTGGTTATGGTACTGGTCCTGGGCAGGAATATTTTCAAACTAGCTCTGGCGATTTATATTCTCAGAAAGGTTCTGGTTCTGATCATGATCATTAACAAATTGTTTTTGGTTTTGGGAATGATTATTGACAAATTGGTTTTGATTCCGGGCATGAATATTTTCAAACTGGCTCTGGGATTTTATATTCTCAACATGGTTCTCGTTTTGATCATGACTATTAACAAATTGGTTCCGATTTTGGGAATTAATATTTACAAATTAGTTCTGGTTTTGGGCATAAAAGACTTTAAGCATGCTTTGGGGGTCCAATATCTCAGCAAGGTGCTAGTTGGCGAAATAAAAATCCTGAAGAGCTTTTGGATCACGAAATTGGCCTGAGAATTCATCCTACTGGCTAGTGTTTCCCTCGATCATGTTGTTGTTCTTCACATGTTCGACATAACCCACGTCAAACCCCATATTAGGGTTCTGACCTAAACCTTGAGCAGAATTAACTGTGGCCCTTCCAATTTGTGTTGTTGTCTCGCTCCCTCGGTGCCCAGAAGGATCTTAACTCTGTAAGTGGTTCCTAGCATGATTTCTATACTCAGCCTCCTGTCTTCTTCGGTTAACCCCACTAGAACGTTCAGAAAGGTCTCCACTCCCATTCAAAGATTGGTACTCTGCGAACTCACCAATACCATTACTGTCAAATTGAAATTGCTGCTACTTTTCTATGAAACTTTGGCCATGATTGCTCTACGATTGGTTGTGAGATTGTCCATCAAAATTGTGGAATTGTGGAGTTTGAAACCCTGGTGTCTCCCATTGTGTGGATGGCAATTGTGGAGTGACATTCATGGCCGATGATAACTTGGGACGCTCAGAGGGTTTGAATCCATTCATTTTTACTGCAGCAATGCTCGCCTGTGCTTGATTCAATAACCAGTCTATAGTTTTTCCTTTGCTTTTGAAGCCCAACAAACCGATGAGATTTAACAGAGGATTCGTTTCCATTTCTAACAGCCAATCCATAGCCTCTCCACCTTTGGACAAACTACCAAAGTTGTATTGGAAAAGAGTGACGAGGACAAGAAAGGAGATAATGTAAATCAAGCAGGAATCCCCAATTTTGTATTTTACTTGAGCACTGAAAGTATATCTTATTTCGCTCTGAAAGGTCCTTCAAGTTTCATTGCAGAACAAAGTGCTGAGGCTGCCATGTGCAGGGATTACTGTCAGGCATTAAGATCACTAGTCATTTTGAATTTTGCTCTAAGTAAAATGGAGAAAAAATTGTAATACATTTAATTTCTCAGCATGTCTGTTTTGTAGGAAACAAGTTGGACATGAGACAACACTTTCTCAAGAGTTTTTTATCAGGGCAAGTCTGATCTCCAGTCATACATTCAAAGAAGAATTGAAATTCACTATCCCAGCCGAGCTTCTAAAAGTTCTACTAATGAGGCAGTGAGAGACTCTGAGATTAAAGAGTCCCAGTCAGCAAACCAGAACCCAGTTGATGTTATGGACTCTAAAACCTGTGTTGCAAACAAAAAGATAGTATATATGGCCAAAATAATGTTGTCTTTTTCATGAATGTGAAACAAACTGATGGTTTGAGCCAAAATATGAACACTGGTCTAGAGTATGAAAATGGATAGAGTTGTAAAAGGAAACAGGGTACAAAGGCTAGCCAGCCTCCCACAGACAACTAAGTTACTGTTCTTGGTGAAAATTTGCATGCTACTTTGGAAAGTAGAGATACAAATGAAAAGCAAGTCAGATATGACCAGAATAATGTTGTCTTGCCAATAAACACAGTTCAACATCAGTGTAAGAATATGGAAGCTAAGGAGGTCCAGAAAGGCAGCAACATCTTTCCGCCAATTACTCGCACTCTTATTTGAGCCAAAATCTGAGCACTGGTTTGGAGATCGCAGATGGACAGAATCATAAAAGAAAAGCAGGAATCGTAAAAGAATCACTGGCAATGGTCTTCTTGTATACATCCAACAATCCTCTGTATTGGCGCTGACTACCTTCTTGAATGTTTTGTGCATCTGTACCAAGCCGTGTGCGTGCATAGTCTAAATGATATAAAAAAGAGATGTGGTTGCACCAGCAGCATTGCCAGAAGCTATATTCCTTGCAAGTCATGCAAGCGACTTCATGTAGCCATCTTTCTCCTTTGAGTACCCAAGAGAAGTAACAATGTAAACTTTGAAACGGGAACTGATACTGTTACCTGTTTTGTAGAGATAGCAAAAAAGTGACTCGATTTTGAAAATGGGTGATGCGGAACACACTTATTTTTTTTAGAGCATAGTTTTTGGCACTATAATTTTTTTTATGTACATTGCGTTTTAGAATGGTAGTGATTTTGATGTTGATTTTAAAAAGGGGTAATTCCACACCATGCTCTTTTCTTAAGAGGTTTTTTTTTTTTAATGTATGAAATGTAAATAATTATTTTGTAAATTTAAT